>JARHVA010004410.1:1350000-1377500 GCA_037957365.1 Torreya grandis
TCTTATTCAAACATAAGTTCTGAATTAAAAACATTGTTCAATAGAGAAATAACATAATGTAAAGTATCAAATCAAGTAATTAAATATAGATATTATCCTTAGAACTCATCATAGTCCTCCCAAGTAGTAATATCCTTAGAGTATTAGTCCCATGAGACCTTATATTATGACATCCCCTATTACACAAATGAGGTTTGTGTGTCAAATACTCTGATTGGTTCTATCATGACTACCTCAGGGTCTAAAACTAACAAGGCAAGTCTATATGCTATAGGACTAACCACTTCTAATAACTTGAAGGGTCTGACATATCTTGATGAAAGTTTTCTTGAATTCCTAAATTTAGGCTTCAACCAAAATCACATGAGATCATCATAAAATTCAAAATAAAATGGTTAGGGAGAGTTTCAAAAAGCCTCCCAGTCCCTCTAAACATCTCTCTATCCTAGAGAGTGTTTTTCTCATTCCAAAGAAAAGTGTTTAAAGAATATCGTAATAATGATGTGTATATAAACAATTGAGTCATGGGCACTCTTTCAGAATTTGAATTAGATGGTTTGTAGGTAGGCAGGAAATTGGTCGAGGAGAATCTGGCAGGAGGTATAGACCCTGGAGGAACTGAAGGGCGTATTGAAAAGAATGCTGGGTCAGAATCTTTGGCTGATGTGGATAATGGAAAGTCTTCATGCGTATATGATCCTTTTTGTGGGGTCTGTGGCCCCCCATTGGATCATGTGGTGGGACAGGATCTCGAAAAGGAGAAAGATAATGTTGATTTTAACAAGGAAAAATAATCAGAAGGGATGAAGGTAGGGTTCTCATAATGAAGAACTTGGTCATCCCTATTTGGCAAGAAACCTACTGGAAAATCTCTTTTCCTACCGGTGACTGCTACGTCTTGCTAGGAGAAAGGTGTGTTTCAAGTTTTTATTCCATATCCTTTAGTTGATTTTTTTGTGTCTTCCATGGATCTCACCCTAGTGGGCAAATTTTTAGGAGCAAGACCAGATCTAGAATCTCTTAGAAAAATGGTTAAAAGGAATTGGGTTATTCGAGGAGAGGTAGATATTGCACCAATGTCAAATGGTTTATTCTCATTTATCTTCAACTGTAAGGAAGACATGAATACGGTTCTTAGTGGAGGACCGTGGTCTTTTGGTAAATGCTCTCTCACTATTAAAAAATGGGAACCTAACATGGATCTCTCAGATTCTTTTTTCTTAACCAATCCCATTTGGGGTAGACTTCTTAGTCTCCCTTTAGAATTTTGGCATGAGGACATTTTTAATTGAATTGCCAGTTCTTTTGGTGAACTTGTAACATTGCATAATGTTACGGCTTCTAGAACCAAACTCCAAAGTGCTAGAATTTATGTTAAAGTGGCAGATCTGAATCATCTCCCATAAAAGGTGGAACTAATATCCAAGCTTGGTAAAAAAACTCAAATTTTTTTTTTGAAGATTTGCCCAACTCTTGCTATGCTTGTAAGAAACAGGGGCATCTGGTTAAAAATTGTCCCTCCAAAATTAAAAATCATCCTAGTAGTGTTTTGGATGGGAAAAAGATCAAGGTCCAGCAAAAGAAAGTATGGAAACCCAAAGAAGATCATTGCCAAGAACAAAATAATAATGAAGATTCTAAAGTTCCACATGCTGAGGTGGATAAAGAGCCTTCTTTTGAAGATTCTAATGCTCTACATGTTGAGGCAGATAAAGAGCTTTCTTTTGAGAAAGTAAACTCTCAGAAAGAAGGACATGGTTTGCAATTAGAGACCATAATACCTGAACAAAGAATAGAGGATCTGATAGATCTATCAAAACAAATCATTGTCTATCAAAGGATAGAAGATCGATGGAGAGATGTAGATGACAAAATTATGCTAGAGGAAGGTGAATTCTTGGTTGAAGTCGGATATAAATTAGAGGAGGGAGATCTTCTTTTTTATCAGTCTAAGGAGATCCAGGTGTTATCTCAGGCTGATAATGACTTTCCTTTGGAGGAGCTTCCTCCCCTAGAAGTTGTGAAAGATAATGGAGAAAACTCAAAGCAAAAACTAAACCAAAGAAAAAGGGCTGAAAAAAAGATCAATACTAAGGGGGTAGAAACTAGAAGCAGCAAAATAGATCAGCAAACTAAGGCAAAACTTCTTGCTTCTACTCTGAATAAATCTATAAAAAAGAGCTGAACAACAATCTAAGGTGAAACCGGATGTTGGTTCTCTGGATAAACTTGGAAGAAGATCTATAAAGAAAACTAGAGAGTTAAAAAGTATGCAGAATATTGTTGATGGTAGGCAGGCAACCATTCCGCATTTTACCCCTAAAAAATAGATATGAAAATCATTACTTGGAATATTAGGGGGTTGAATAGTATTCATAAATTGGATATTGTTAGGAATTTTGCTAAAGAACAAAACCTGAATTTCTCTTGCTACAAGAAACTAAGATGAATAAAGAGAAAGTGAAACAGATTAAATATTTTAAAAATTATTCTATAAATGCCAGTAGTTCAGAAGGTGCATCAGGGGGAACTCTGATGTTATGGAAGAAGAATTATTATTCTGAAACTATTATGATTGCTAGTAAATATCTTATGATAGCCAAAATTACTAGTGTTGACCAGAAGGAGGATTGGTATATTGTAAATATTTTAGGCTCCAAACATTAAAACCTAAGGAAAAAGGTATGGGAGTCTGTTTCCAATTTTAAAAGTAAAGACTATTCAGGATGATGGATTATAATGGGAGACTTCAATGTGCCTCTCTATGATCATGAGAAAATGGGAGGTAATGTTACCCAGCTGGAAGGAAGATTGGATTTACTAGAGTTTATAAATAAAGAAGGGTTAATGGATATGGATCTCCATGGAATTCAGTTTACTTGGAGTAACAAGAGAGTTGGTAATGAATGTATTCAGGCTAGGCTTGATCACGCTCTTATTTCTCTTGATTGGATAAAAGAAATCATTTGCAAATTGGAAGCCTGTTAGAAAATTGGATCGGATCATTTTCCCATCATTTTCACTGCTACAAAAATTAATCTTAAGAATAATTTTCCTTTTAGATTTGAGAAGATGTGGATGCAACACCCACAGTTTGAAAGTAAATTGGAAGAATGGTGGAGTATTGATATTGAAGGCATGGCCCTCTTTAGAGTTGCTTCTAAGCTCAAAAATGTTAAAAGGGAAGTTAAAAAATGGAATAAGAATAGCTTTGGAAATATCTTTGAGAACAAAAATGCTATTAAGGAGGATATTCTAAAAACACAGGAAAAAAATTCAGAAGGAAGGATATACTCATGACCTCCTCATTGAAGAAAATGAAAAGTTGGCTCAATATCATGACATCATCACTAAAGAAGAAATTTACTGGAGACAAAGATCAAGGTTGTTATGGTTGAGTGAAGGAGATAAAAACACAAAATTTTTCCATCTATCCACTGTTAAGCATAGAGCCAAAATTCACATATCACACCTAAAAAAGGGAGACTTGAAGATTATAGAGGATAAGGCCATCAAGGATGAAATGGAGACTTTTTTCTCTTCTCTAATGAAGGCTGATCCTAACATCAATTTGGATAGTCAGGCTAAAATCCTTAGAGTGATTCCTCCTCTGGTTTCGAAGGAACATAATAAAATGTTAAGCTCAATTCCTAAGGATGATGAAATTTTCAAAGCTGTTTGTTCTCTGGGAGGAGATAAAGCTCCTGGTCCTGATGGTTTCCCCATGTTTTTCTTCCAAAAACTTTGGAAATTTGTTGGTAAAGATGTATGTGATGCTGTGAAGGAATTCTATGGAGCTAAACAGATGCTTAAGGAAGTCAACTCTACCTTTCTGTGCTTGATTCCTAAGAAAATTGGTGCTGATTCACCTGATCAGTTTAGACTGATCAGCCTTTGTAATTCTTTCTATAAAATTATTTCCAAAGTTCTTACTTCCAAACTTATTCAAGTGATTCCTTTGATTATTGCTGATCAACAAAATGGCTTCATCCTAGGTAGACAAATCCTTAACTCTATCATCTCTGCTCAAGAGAATATTCACTCCTTGTCTTGTTCTAACAATCAGGGGTTCATTATGAAAGTTGACATAGCTAAAGCCTATGACAGATTTGATTGGTCATTCCTCTCAAATAGTCTATTAGCTTTTGGCTTTGACCAAAAGGTTGTTGGTCTTATTTATCAATTGATTTCTACCTCCTCTATTGCTATTCTGGTTAATGGAAGCTCATTTCAATTCTTTTATCCCTCTCGTGGATTGAGGCAAGGTGATCCTTTATCCCCCATCCTTTTTGTTATTATGGTTGATTGCTTGGGGAGATATATTGGAGACTTGGTCCATAGAGGTTTCTTTAAGGGATTACAACCTTCTTCCCATCCTCTAATTTGTTCTCATGGACAATTTATTGATGACACCATCTTTATGGGTAAGGCTGAAGTTAAGGAAGCCAGAAACTTGAAGCAAGCTATTAACTTATGTTCTTTTGCCTCTGGTCAATTGGTTAACTGGAATAAAAGTGTTGTGTTCTTTATCAACACCCTATCCAAAGGCAAAATAAGATTTCTAAAATCCTTGGATGTTCTATAGGATCTCTCCCCTCTTCTTACTTGGGTCTTCCTCTTGGCCTAAAGGTTCCTGATGCCTTCTAGGAAGATCTTATTAATAAATTCAGTAAGAAACTTGCAAGATGGAAAGGAAATTTTTTAAGCCAGGCAGGTAAGTTAACTCTTCTCAAAGCTTGTCTTCAAAGCATACCTACTTATGCTTTAAGTCTCTTTAGAATTCCTATTAAATTTGTTGAATCTATTGAAAAAATTCAAAGAAATTTTCTATGGACTGGTACTGAGGAAAAAAGGAGAATGCCTTTAATTGCTTGGGATAATGTTTGCAAACCTCTCAGTGAAGGGGGATTGGGAATCAGGAAAATTAGAAGTATGAACAAAGCTCTTTTAGCCAAACTAGGTTGGAGAGTTTACCATGACAACAAAGAGTGGAGTACCATATGGAAACATAAGTACCTCTTCAATGCTAAATCCCTTCCTGATTTCTTCTCTTCTCCTGATGTTATTCATCCCTCTTCCATATGGGGGGCTGTTCAGGGGACCAAGAAAACTTTAGGAAAAGGATGTTCCTGGAAAATTGGTAATGGGCTTAAGGTGAAATTTTGGGATGATGTATGGTTAAAGGATCATCCCTTGATTGGAGATTTTCGTGATAGGTATTTAGTTGACGAATGCAAGTAGAGATATGGCATATTAGTTAGTCATTATTGGTAGAATAATTCATGGGTGAATTTAACTGATGTGGATCAAGGCTTTAGTAACATCCAATTATCTCTCAATGTTGTCTCTCTTTATCCTTATCTTGAGGATAAGATTATTTGGTATGCTGACCCTAGTGGCCAATTTAAAGTCTCTACTATCTTTGCTTCAAAGGAAAAGGGTAATCAACCTTCTTGGTCTATTGCTTGGATTAAGGGGCTCACCCCCAAAGTTAATATCTTCTTTTGGACTCTGCTTTAAAATAAAATGCTGACCCTTGACAACATGTAAAAAATAGGTATAAATGTGGTTAATAGATGTATTTTATGCAAAAATGGATTTGAAGATAGAGACCATATGTTTTTGAATTGCTCTTACACCCAGCAAGTTTGGACTGAGATTTTTAATTTTTGGGGTATAACATGGGTCCATCAAAATAATGTGGAACTCTCTTTTAAAAGCTGGTGCTACCCCTCTAAGGATCCTAATGCTCATTTTCTTTGGAAACTAACTCTCCCTCATCTTTGGTGGGGTATCTGGAAAGAAAGAAATAATAGAATATTCAAGAGTAAAGAACTTCCAGGATGGGTGCTTCATCAAAATATCATTAGAGCCATCAAGGAGAACTTTAAATCCTAGAGGGATTCTAATCAAACCTTCCAATTTGATAACCCTTTATGATTTGAAGGGTCTAATTTGAAAACTGATAATCCAAGATCGATCATAAAATGGAATGTTCCTCCTAATGGATGGATCAAAGGGAACTTTGATGGAACAGCTAAGGGAAATCCAGGAAGAGCGGGATGTGGAGGGGTATTGAGAGATCATGTGGGAAATATAATTGATGCTATTGCTGTCCCAATTGGTAATTCGAATAGCCATATTGCTGAAGCTACTGCAGACCTCTACACTATTAAATTAGTTGTTGGTTTGGGGTATTCCAAATTATGGTTGAAAGGTGATTCTTTGAATTTTATTAACATCCTAAATAATAAAAATTCAATCTCATGGTCTATTGAGGCTACGGTTATGGAAATCAAAGCCTTAATTCAAAAATTTGAAAAAGTGGCCATATCCCATAAATATCGAGAGGCCAATGGGGTTGTTAACTGGATAGCCAATCATGTTGTTCAAATGAGGCATAAGGTGAGGTGTCTTGATGAATTCAATAAGCACGTTGATCTTAAAGCACTTATTAATTATGATGCCATTCATTCCAAAGTGGAAAAGATTTGCTTGGATTAGCAATTTAATGATTTGGTGGAGTGGCCTTATGGCTGTCAAATTACCTTCCCTAAGGAGGTACATTCTAGAGAATGTAATGTCGTCACCGCATGAATTATCAAATAGGAAAACTCCCTAGTTCCATTTCGACCTTTATGACTTTTGTGTTTGTGTGCTTTTGGTTTTTCATTTGCTTTGCAATATGAGGGGTGAACCGTGGAAGCAAGAGTCCAAAAATTGTGATGACTGGAAGGCTCTACAGGACGTATGGAAGGTTTTATAGAAAGGGAAGGTGGACAGTTATTTGGAGCATTTGCATGGCTTTAAACCCCACGTCACTACTGCCTTCTTGAAAAATTGGTTGATAATAGAGTTACTCTCCACGGAGTCACTGTGAAGCTTACTGAGGAATTCATTGCCAAGATCATGGGGCTTTCCATGGGTGGCATTAAGTTCTCAAAACAGACCAGTATCTCCAATGTGGCCTACAAAAAATTTCTAAAGATGGATGCAAAGGAGAAGCAATTGGAAAAGAATGGAGACTTCTTTGACATGGAATAGATAAAAGGAATTTGGTGAGATGTGCTATGTTGTATCCGTGAGTACTTCATCCTTGATGGTAGGAATAAAAGAGTTCACAAATTTCATTTTGTTTTTCTCAACCACTTCAGGCACAAGGATATAATTTCTTTCCTTTTCTATTTGCATTTTTTTTGCTTCAAAGCTTGTATGCCCATAGGAAGGAGTCTCACCCTATTTTACATGAAGGTCTGATACTTCTCATAGAGGGTTTTTGTAAAAGTAAATCCATAGCTTCGACTTCTTATTCTGATAAACATAAGGGTTCTTAGTCCAAAAAGTGTAAGAAGGATGAGAATGTTAAAGGGATAGGAAAGGCAAAACCAAAACCCTCTAGGTCTCAAAAACAAATTGTAGAAGAGGATTTTGAGTCAGAGAATACTGAAAGTTCTGAGAAGGATGTCATGGAGAAAGAGGAAGGGACAGATGTTGGGGAGTTCAATTCCAATTTGGACGGATATCTGAAAACTAAAGGAAAAATTGAGAGAGGGAATGAAGGGGATACAACTGAGGGAAACTTAGAACATAGTAATTTTGATAATGAGGGTAATCATACTGTGTCTAAGGGAGGTGTCAAAGACAAAGATATTTTAATTGATGATCCAGTTTTTATGAGAAAGGAGGATCACATGGTTTTGGTTTCTACTCTTGCTATGGAGACTAGGGGACAAGAAAAGGAGGATCTTGTTCAGCATGAAGACCCTGTTAAGACTAAGAGGAGGAACGGATGGATAGGAAGGAACAAATTGAAAAGGTTGACTCCCCTACACATGATATTGTTGAAGACACTTGTGAATCTCCGTAGAGGGAAACCAAGCTTTCCTTCCTGCATTCTACCAAGTTCAAAGCTGACTCTATTCTCCAAGTTGATTCTTGGATCTATAATGAAATAATGGGGTTGAAGAAGAAAGTGGAAACAATGCAACACAATCAGGATGTTGATCACACTATAATCAACTATTTAGAGGTGCAAATGAGAGATATCCCAAAAAAACTTAAAGATTATGAGCATAATCTTAGAATGCTCATCAAGGAAAGTAGAACAAAGATGGAGCAGGTAACATCAAGCATGTGTGCTACTATAGCTAGCCTTGGTAAAAGAGCAAATGAAGAAATAATATCCTTGGAGGGTCCAAGTAAGAGGAGAAGGCAGAGTTTGAGGAAGAAAGCATTGCAAGCTGCTGTAACTTCGGCTGCTAACTCCATCCAGGAAACTGCTACGATTGGAAAGGAGGCTGTCAAGATGATCATGGAATTGCAATAGAAGCCTAGGGTCTTCTTTGTTGGTTTTGTTCCTGTTCCGGTTCTTATTGCTGGTTGTTGTAACTGGTTCTTGTTTTTGATCATGTTTCTTGGTTCTTGGTCTTAAACTTTATTTGAGGTTCTAGGTTTTTGTATAACCTGGGTACTTTTATTGGAATATGCTTGTGGTTTTAGGTCCCTATAAAACCTAATTTTGATGTTGTTCTTCAGTAGGTTTCAAGACCGCCTTTCCTGGTGGATGTTAATGTTTTATCTTTTTTTCTATTAAGGGGTTTCGGGGTCCCTTCAAAACCTGCTTTTACCGTAATCTAAAAATAATGATGTGTATAAATTAATACCATCACTACTCCATGTAGCTCCTGATAAGTTTAACATGTCAATACTACTGCTACTCCATGGATCTTCTGAAAAGTATGATGATGAATAATAACTAGAAATACTACATTTTTAATGTATATAAAATAAATTAATAAACATTCCACAATATAAATGCGTATGGCCATAAAATTGAACTTGACAAGTCTTGTTTGTCAAATCCTATATTTGACAAGCTCCCCTTGTTGGGTCCAAACTCAGTAAGTACCAAGTCAATGTGAGACTAACTCTGGTCCACTCCCATCTCTTAGTACTCACGTTCCTAATTCACCACTTGTCCCTAAGGTCTCCATGACCTAATGATTTCTAAAATGTACACAAGGTTTAATGAATCACAAATCCATACTAACAGATCATAGAAATCAATGATATATGCTAAATAATTCAAGATTTACCAACATATATTATAAGAAAAATCATACAATCATTCCATAATTGTATTAAGTTACCATTATCTAAACATAACTAGTATCAAATTTCACTACTTAACCCATCTCTATTATACTTGTAATTAAGAAAAAATAATGTTAAAATTAACATAACATATAAATTCCAAGGATCACACTATCCTTACAACCTTATAAAAGGAACAAGCGAGGTAATGCCTCTTCGCTTGATTGACTAGATACACAACAAGTTATAAACTTAACTCAACCCCTTTAGACTAACAAGGTGTTTCACACATCCAAATCCACACTCACTCTAGGCAAAAGGTACATAAATGTCTCATCAAAACAACATGTTTTAAGTAATATGATAATAATACCAATCTAATCAAGGTAAATAATAACATAACAATTATAATTCAACTTATAATTATTAATCTAGAACCAATATAAATTCAAGGTTCGCTACTCCATGTGGTTAAAGTTCACAAGTTTAGATAAGGTAGCAGTGGAAAGTGTGACTATAAAAACCACAAGGAAAATGTTGTGAATTGACATCTCAATAACAAAAATCTTAAATACCCTCACATGGTATAAATAAAACATAGCAACCCTACTTTCCAAAATCACTAACTTACCAAACCTATAAGAGTACTATCACAACCTATTTCCACAATCGAAAGGAAAAATATTAACCACATAGATGCATCAATCCATTCTATTCGTACAAATTCTATTTCAACAAGAAGTAGAGTACACTCTCCCATGAACTCCAAGGAATATGGTCAAAATAAAATTTAAAAGTAAGTTTCTATTATAAGGGATCACTTAATCTATATCATGAAAATATAAATCCACGTAGTGGCTTAAAATAATGTCAAAGGAGGGTGAGAGAATAATGACCCACCTCTATGCTATGTGATATTACACCTCTTCCCAATCCCCATAAATATATGGGGTGCCATTCCATAAGCAAACTCCTAACACATAGGAATCCTCAATGAAGATAACTACAATCCACTATAAGGAAAATTTCCACTGCACTCGGTGGTGCTAATACATAAACTATCTTTTAGGATTACCTTCATTGGGATTAATGTACATAAGACATAAAACTCTATCTAAATGCACATAATCTTAAGTGTGAATCATCCCATGCTTTTTGAACACTCACAATACAAAATACATATGGCAGTTGTGCCTTGATTAAGGTGTAATCATTCTCAAGGTGTTTGATCTAAGTGATCAAAATATTTTAAGAATCTCTTGTTCGTGACTCAAGAACTATGTTATGCATTCACCTACCCACATTGTATACAACTTTCACCATTGAGACACTTGATAAACCAACCCTTTAACTAATGTAATAGGGTACAAATGCTCCTGAGGGTACACACTCATTGTACTATACATCATTTCATGGATGTATAAAAGTCATCAAGTCATACAAGAGGAGATAATAAATCTCAAAACTCCAATGATGGTGTACCATGATTCTGCATGGAGGCACTACAAGTCCAAAATACACTTCACTTAACTAGTATAATACTACCTGTGCTTTCACATCCAAAGGATTTTCTTGCTCAATGAGATACTCTTTAGCTACATCTTGGTGTACTACCTCTTCAAGGCCATGAAATTATAGATCCTAAACTAAATTTTGATCCTTGGTTTTGTTCATGGCTGAGAGAATCTGATCTAACTTTGTTGCTTACTTAACAACAAATCAGTTAGGATCAAATGGAGGGTTACTATAATTAACATTTAAAGAACCCTCTCTAGATACTCTATCTTTCACCATTCTCTTTTCTAATAAAATTATGATACAAAAATGTTAATGGACTCATTAGGTCCAAGATTTTGAGCCTTAGCTCTGATACCACATGTAACATCCCTACTAGGATCTACCTAGAAATATGTGATTTTTTAAAACTTAATCAATATATTCTTTCATTAGATTCTACCATGAGAACCTAATTAGTGATCCAACTAAAACACACTAAATATCATAACTATATTATAAGCATGTAATAATTACCTATTATTGATCACTAACATCATAACCAAATATGGAAAGTAATTACAAATGTCCAACCATAACTGGTACAACCCTATAACCACTATTGTCAAAGTATAAATAAGTAAATAATTACATCTCATTAGATTAATGTATCAATAATAATAAATATAATATAATGTATAAGATACAAGATACAAATATTCACAAAGCATGAGTTCCCAAACTCAAGTATCTCTAGCAATATCAAATGTCATCTCCAAGTAAAAATTGTTATGGGGAGGGAGAGCATCATCTGAGGGATTTTTCACAGAAACCATAGACACCAATCCCTTGCATAATTTTCCATTAGGGAATGGCCCTACCTTCATGGATGAGTACATAGTGATGGTTTGGGAATCTAGAGAGACAAGCTAGTGTATGATTTATAAAAATAAACATGCGGTGTACCATAAAAAACCCCATTCTAATAAGATATCACACAACATGTAAATCAGACACATGAAATGACAATATCTCACTAACATTACTTGTCCCAATTTTTTTAATAGTTATTGATCTCTATGATCAATAAATTTTATACACACCACTTGATCAAATTACCTTCATCTGGCATTGTGATGCTAGTAAGCTAGTGAAGTCCATATCACTACTTACTCAGTACCACCAATGTGAGATTTGGTTTATATATATATATATATATATATATATATATATATATATATATATATATTCATAAAAATTACTTCTTACTACCAATCATAAAATATATAATCACATGAATAATCAAATGCATACATTTAGTTTGTCAAACATATGAATGAATCTCCTCAATTACATAATTAATAAGCAAACAAGTGCATATTATACCAACTAAGTATAATATATATATTAGGTTGCATATTCTGATTTTTGTAAGTAGACAAAATATAATACTTCCTACTAGTTGTCGTAAAACATGTTAAACATAGAAATAACCAAAATGCATACATTTAGTTTGTCAAACATATGAATGAATTTAAAAAATCAATTACAATTTGTACCACTTAGGTATAATATATACTTAGACTACATTTTTTTTAATTCTTATAAGTTGTTTACACTTTATGACATCCCATAATATCATAGTTCATTGTTCATGAGCACAATTACGAACAACGAGTCTTATCATTTCAAGAATCCAATATCTCATAATCCTAATAGTAAGCAAGCAAGTATAATTTATACCATTTGAATATATCCTATGTTTAAACTGCACACTATTATAACTTATAGTCACACATCATGATGCACTAATATCTATTATATATGTATAATCCCTTGTACATATTAATATACTTGTAATATGTGATGCACACATGTTTTTCCTACTATATGCATATATATACTAACAACTTTAATGTTTTTAGAGAATCATGTAATGAAGTTATGTCTCCTGTGAAAATAATCTTTCATTCAAATAATTATTACATTTCTAGGATATTGTATTCATATGGTTTATAGTTTCATGATCCATTAAATCCTTTGACTTATTTTAACCATTTATTTTGCTATAAGTATCATCAAGATATTAATATAAATTGAGTACTTTAGACCATAAACATTTTATGTCAATATTTCGATCTCATTATTTATTATTGTTTTTCAAAATGAATCAACTCAACTTCTAATTCATATGCACCAAAAAAAGCATTCATATGATTCATTAATATGTTTGTACCCTATAATAGTCTATGCATGATATCTATATATTTTTCTATAGGTTCAAATCTGTCGACTTATTTTATACAAACTACTCTGATTTTAAAGCGTTACTTAGTCTCTAAATACCTTATTCCAAACATTGACTAAGCCTTCTCACTACTTACAAATATATTTATTTGAATTATCCCATATCACTGTAGTACCATGTCACTATTAACACAATATCCCATTGGTGTGATATTAGTGATATATATATATATATATATATATATATATATATATATATATATATATATATATATATATATATATATGTATATAAAGTTGCAAGTTGGTATCTCATGTGATGTATAGTTTAGTTAGATGTATCCAATTAATTATCAACAAAGATGATAAGGGGGTACTATATATAATAAAATAATACTCAACTGGATACTTTTATTAAGATTAAAATGATGTTTGACTTGTTATATCAAGTTTGAAACTATCCCACTATCGACTATATCACGTTTAAAAATTATGTATATATATATATACTTAAAAATTCATACACTTTATTGATCAAAAAATCCACTTAGCATAAGCTTATATTATATAACCGAACTCTTATATATCTAGTCTATTCATCGTATAAGTAGAGTACATACCATATTGGTTATGCATACATTATACTCATACCATTGAACATTGACTTGTTTTATAAACTACTTGTATACTTTAAAACTCCTCCTTATGCAAACTTATGAATTTTGCAATAGATTTAAACATAGAAACGAATTATATAAAAGTGTTAGGAGTATCTACATTAACTTTATTTTGAGTTGGTCCTAAAATGGTGCACCATAAGTTATTTCACCAGACCTCTATGCATAAATGGAGTGATGTATAAAAGGAAAGGACTTATGCATGAATTTTCATAGAGCTAGGTAAATTCTATATCCCAAATCCATGATATGTACTGGATGATGTGGCAGCAAGGGAAGGGATTTTCTCCTCTCCTACCATAGTGAGAAGTTGACAATTTGCATTTGAAATAGTGAGCGCATCACCTTGAAAGAGCTGATTGATAAGACTGACTGGCATAAGCCAAAATTTAAATATATAATAAACATTGATGCCTAGTAAAAGAAAACAATAGCAGATTAAATGCATGAAAGCATCATCATTCTTAAATGGAAATGAATGGCATGGCTGATAAGTATAACTTTAGCGTTAGTAAAATAAACATACAACATAATATATATAGGAAATACTATCGATAATTTAAGCAATAGATAATAGACCAGACATACTAGACACTTATTTTAGGCATAATGTCTATTTATATTTCTTTTATATCAAATATATATACATTTACATGCATATATTGGGAATGTTTAAGTGTTTTGATTACACTATATTATTTTAAATTTATTTATATTTATGATTAAAATAAATTTCATCTTATTGGTCATCTATAAAAATCAAGCAAGCTACGAATTTGATAATGCAATGGTTGTTGCTAGACTTGTACTCTTTTTGTGTTTATATACATAACTAAAGTGGAGACTAAACCCTTGTTACAAAGCATCTAGTTTCTTAAAAAAGTAGGGAAGGCTTAAGGCTTAATCGCAGGGTAGAAATATTAATATGATTGAAATAAAGCACAGATGTGGGAAAATTTTACACACAAAATCTTTTAAATTCCACACAATATATTTTAAGTACCTCACCTACCTAGCAAAACATCCAAATTGAAATAGCACGATCCGTAGAAGATACTTGGCCTAGCTCGATCTGTACTCCTCCTTAGCATTGTCTTCTTTCTTTTCTCTCTTCTTCACCTCCTCCCTTCTTCTTTTTCCTCCAATCTCTTCCCTTCCAAGGATATGGTTCTCCTTTCTTTCCACTCTTCTTTTACTTTGAATGAGAATATCCTTTTTCTTTAAAGTTATCTTTTTCTTTTATTTATTTCTATTCCATGAGTTTTTTTCTTTCTTTTTCTATTTTTATGCTTTTCTTTTATTTTTTCCTTTTTCCTAATTTTACACTTTCCCTCTAAGTCACCTTATTACAATTTGTTTTTATTTCCAAAGTGTAATAAAATATAATTAATTTATTTATTACCTAAATATAAAAATCAATATATTCACTAATTATAGTTAGCATCACAAACATCATGACTTAATGTTAATGATTAACTCATTAATCATCAAATTCAAATTTATTCTATTTTACAAAAAATTTCATTTTTAAAACATTAATAGTTATAAGCATATTAATATGACATAAATACTCTCACACTAGATCAATTCCATATAGGCATTAAACTGAGCTAACACACATACTCAATCATCAAAATGCAATCAATCATTAAAACATACTAACGCTAACCATTTAACTATGCACATAATATGTACTAACTAATGTGGTGTGTGTAGGGTTCTAGCCATTTATCTGTCATCCTCCCAACATCTCCATCTATGTCACCCTCTCTGATGATGCTCTCCCTCCATCATGTTATGAGGGATGAATCTCTTATGCATCTAACTCACGGTAAGTAGGTAATTAATCTATAACATTATGACATATATACATCATAAAATACTACTGAAATAACAAATCAACATGATCATGATGTAAGATTATACACTACATCTAACTCATATCAATGAAATAATGTAATCTAAGAAATATTCAACTGTCTCATAACAACATATAATGTATAGCTTAGCTAATAATAACCAAATAAAATGTCTAACTATAAATATCTACAGATAATCAAGTAAGTTTGTTTAGTAAGAAATCAGGTTGTAACATCATCAACCATGGAGAAATATTATCATTTATCAAAAATATTGGCCAAATGGAGTAGTCAGCTGCTAAGTTGGAAAAAGGTCTAGCCCCAATATTTAAAAAAAAAATGTATACCGCTTGCCTTATCTTTAAATTTTGAGCCACTACTACTCAATGTGCTTTATTACATTTGAATATGAAGGGACACACTAAAATCCACCATTAACTATATTTTTATAATGCCACATCATTAACCTTACAATGATTTGTAATGGAAAAGATGATTAGCTCTAAGAATTTATTGAAAAAATTCACAAGACCTTATTTTTAGTGGTAGTGTCTCTAACATCATGTCGATATCGTGATGACCTGCATTTGTGACAACTAGTACTTTCCTCATATTCCTTCATATATAAAATTTACTTATTCATGTATATTTCATAGTTGATGTATATCACCCTTAAATTTGATTAATTTTTTTTATGTTTACCAATATGAGGATGAAAATGCATTTGTTTCTAGAAACAAACTAGTTTTTATGAGCTTGCATTAAATTAAATTAAATATATCATTAAATTAAATAAAAGATAAAATAGGCACAATTTATGTTTAAATAGGTTATGAACTATCATCTAACCTCAACAAGAAATTCATACTAATGTTTAACCATATACATATATCTTTCAAGTCCATCAATGACAATATAACACCCAACATTGATGTTCTTGAATGTCCCACTATAAACAAAGGAGTTTGAGAAAAATCTATAATTTTAATCTCTCATTAAATGTCCTTAGGATTATCATCAAAATTATGTTCTTGATAATCATCACCAACTTGATCCTCCACCTCATCATTATAGTGATGATCATTATCAACAATGGAAAATAAATAATCTACCATATCTATAATCCCACTACCCTTTTATCGAGCATTTTCATCAACATTTTCATTAAGAGGTTATTGTTTCCTCCTACATTTAAACACTTGAGGATATAAAACTTATTTAAGATGTTTTTTGTGTGACCTTGTGATGTTACTAGGATGCATATCATCATCATGATCACACAACGGGAAATTATACTTTTTTTCCTTCCTATTTGAAATAGTTAAACATCGACATCACTATTTGAATATTGACTATCAAATTTTACTACATATTAACTTTATTTTAACACAATATCCATATACATCCACATCAAGATCACTTGATTTGAAGATAACATACATAAATTTCATTTATCTCAAAATAAGTACTCTCTCTTGGCATTTTTTTGCTAGTTTCTACACCTTGCTATCTTCTTCTAATTTCACTCCTATCTCAATGAAATTGTGATGACTCTCCCTATACATTTTATATATATATATATATATATATATATATATATATGAATAAATAATGGAATAATTTTTAAACTAATTTTTAAAAAATTGTATGAATATGTATGTTACTTACAAACTCATGTGATGCATGTATACTTGCTAATATTAATGGTGTATTTGTATGAGACAAAATTGAGCTAAATGAAAATATCTCTACAGGTCCTAGATAACTTTGTACAAGTGATGTATGATAGCTTGATGTTTGATAATTATTTGATGGAATTATATCTATGATATAAAACACATTTCTTTTAAACAATGTAGGGTTTATGGTGAAAATATTTTCATTGTTTAAAAAAATAATTCATATGCTATCAAATTAATAAATTAAAAAAAATTAATTTGGATAAAATCAAGTAAATTGCCTTATCCTCCACCAAACTCAACTCTTCCACCAAATTCACATTACTTCCACCACTTCTCAAAATGAAATGGATTTAAGATGTCTTATGCACAAAAGATATATAAAAAAATCATAATTTCAAATGAGAAGATTTACAATGTAAACCTAACATTTATAATGCCATAATTCTAGTATCAAATATTTGTGCTAGATTTACACCATGTTTGTGTCATTAATGAGTGAAAACATAAAGAAATAAATGGATGGGAAATGTTCAATTTTTAATTCAATTCCAATGAAATGTAGTGGTGAGGAGGCAAAGCATTTGGATCATATGGTTCTATATCACAATGGTTTAAAGATGGTTTTTCATGAGTGAGCATACACACACAATTTTTTTGGTAAGTTAATAAATTTAAATAGGGGATAGCATGAGATTGAGAAATGATCATATTACAAGGTAAATTAAGTTTGATGTGTGTCTTCTTATGAGACGTCCATTATACTTGGAAGCTTTTGAGAGTGATCCATTGTGGGCTCTTTGAATTAAATGGTAAGGGGATTTATTATCTTGTTAATAAATTGGAAACAATTATTAGTATTAATAATATTATGATAAGTTATAGCACCCAAATTTTATTATTCTTATCACAAGATATTTTACTAATTTTGACATGTGTTAAATCATTTATATTTTCAAAGTTAAAATCCTTATGTAACTTGTCATCATTATTATAATAGATTTTTTATTTGAATGAATGGGAGTTTAGAATAATAAGTTATATTATACCTTATTCTCTTTTATTTTAATTAAACAACTATATTTGAAAATTGTAAGGAAAACAATATATATTTTAAAATTTGCATTATAACATATAATAGTTAATCTATTTTGATATTTTCAAGACCCCATAACAATATATAATTATAAGATAATCATTTTTCTATTTATATTTATAACCAACATCTTTATTAATCTTCTTGCTTGTCCTTATATCCTTCAAGCAATATGTCATAATAGCCTTCCTCCTCTAACTAATGCTATTTCTTTTACACTATTTACTTATACTACACTAATTAAAAAAATTACTAATCATTTATATTTACCTATTCTAATTAATTTGAAAGAATGCATGCCTCTTAGTCCTTTCAAGGAAATTAAAGAAGATTAATTCTTTATGTGAGGTGTTTATTGTTCAGTTAAATATAATACTATTTCTTAAAGTAAGATTTCATAGAACTTTTTTTTAAGGAGTGATTAGTTGAAGATACCATAAATAGTTAAAGTATTTAAATTATTAAAAATATATAATAAGTTTAATTTTGAGAGACCTTTATTAATTGGTATATATATCTTAAATATATATTTAAAAAATATTGTGAGATGTTAATTTTGAGGTGTCTATTTATTACATATTATATTGATTAATGAATATATATATTTTTAATAAATTTCATATTAGTCGATGATCATTATAGATTCATCGTTGTATTACGGTTAAACAACTTTCTTATTAAAAAGAGTTCCAAATTTTATTGTATGTTTAAAATATTATATTTTTTCAATTGACTTTTCTAAAAAAATATCTTTCATATAATAATCAAATAGATATCAAATTTAAAACTTTACTATGCGAAATCATAATAAATGTCAAATTAAAAAAATAAAAAATTATTATTTAAAAAATAAAATTTATAAGGTGAGTAAGTTTACTCGTCAAACTAATAAATGTCCCCTTGTCTTGTGATTAAATTTGAAGGCATAAATGTGTTTTAACACACAAAGGTGGTGGTTGGCTCATTCTCAAATTAGTATTATATAGAATTAATAGGAATGAATTAAGAGGAATAGAGAACGTTTTTATATAGAATTAAGAGGAATGAATTAAAAATTTTGAGTTTTCATAATTTATTATTATGATTGTATAACAGTTTTTTTTTTTAAAAAAATTGTATGTCTTAAGATATTATATGGAATTATTGAAATATAAATGAATGCTAATATTTTTTATTATATTTTAGAAATAAATATATAATATATTTTTTAATATTAAGTAAGTATATATTTAACTCAATAAATTCTTTTGATTAAGCAATTACGAGTAAAGAGTATCTACACCGTTAAAATCATCCAAGACATGATCCTGGTTTTAATTGCTTATTTCTTTGTATTAGATATCTAAAAGGATTTATACCATGGTAAATGGATATAAGTAACCATCATCCTTACCAATTAAATTTAAAAATAAATATTTTAGATTGGCATGTATAATTCATTGTCAAATACATCAAATGTTATAGAATACATGACAAATTATATATATATAAATATATTTTATTATATTAAATATTATAAAATACAGTAAAAGATATTTGATTAAATATATATTTAGGTATTCTAGTGAATAAGAACTTTGAGTTATTTTTGATCTATTTGTTTTTTATAAGGTAAGGCGGCAAACCAGGGGTTGAACCCTTCACAGAGCAAAAAAGACAAGAAGGCAATCAGAATAAATATGCCTTCAGAGAGACGATGGCATTAGTTGAGAACCAACAGACACAGCAACAAGAAACAGAAAGACTAGAGTCAGAGGGGACTCTCCTTATATCATCATTGATTTGAGAAGATCATTAAGTTTCTCAGTATTCTCTGCATTGTCAGTAGGCCCAGTATTACCCACTTCTTTCAGCATAGACATGTTCAGGAGCATTGTATTCTAGAGTCCCTCAGTGAAATTCTGCTCCATCTTTTGAATATGATTCTTCAGGGTTCCAATTTTAGATTTCTAATCAGTCTCATTCTCTATTTCCTCGCCATCTTCCTCGACATACATTTTCCCCCTATTGTTAGCAGTTTCCATAGTGTCAGTACCGTGCTCCTCAGTAACCTCAAAATCCCTAGTCTCCTGCTTCCCTCCTATGTCCTCAAAATTTTCCTATATTTCTAGCTCCTTAGACTCTTCCTCCTAGGTTGCTTCCTCTGAAGTGATTTCCAAATAATCAATAAGTCTGGCCTTCGGGGCTGGTTTACCAACAATCCTCCCTGACCTACGAACTCTAAAGGAGAAGCCTTCCTTATTAATTTTGGAAGACTTATAAGATTTGCCACCCTGGCCCAACGTGGCCCTACCTAAACTTTTGTGGGTCCCCTCCGTGGTCTCCCTAATATTCTATTCCTCCTCATCAACCTTCTTCTTCTTACCCTTCTTGCTCGCAAAAGAGTCGGGGGTGTCAAAAGGGGTCTCTTCTGGGGTGAAGAAAGAAACATCTTTTGTTTTGGTAGGAGCAGGAAAAAAATAGGACTCATCAATAGCATCACCAGACACTGGATTGGAAGGAATGTCACCACTATCAATTCTAATAGTCTTAGATGGCTCAAGGGCTCGGTGAAAGTTGTATAAGCAGAAAATGAGGCCCTGGTGTAGGGGAATAGGGTTCATGTCTGGATTTTTAGACATTTTAGCTCTCACCCTAAGGACAGAGTGTTCTAAAGAGGAGAGTAGGTAAAAAGGAAAACTAATAATAGCATTGTGCCTGAAGTGATTTAACAGAGGAAGATGGTAATTGTAAAACCTGGTAAATTGACCTTCAAGCATGATGTACTTCATGAGAATGAAGCACACACCATCCCATGGTTTAGGTAGTTTAGCATGCTCGAAACCTCCTTGATAAGGGACAAGTTCTTCTCCCTCTCTCAGGAACAGTTTATGGCTTGAGAGATCCATTATTTTTGTTTTCCTTTGAAGCTTTATCCCCTGCATGGTCATTCTAGTGGCCATAGCAATCACTTTTTTAGAGATTTCAAAATTGATTCTGCCAACCGTGACTTGCCTATTTAAACTGGATCTCACAAATTGATCGAACAAGTTTTCATCAAAACCATTAAGCCTTTCCAAATATGGGCTGATACCCCCTTCTTTACAATAATGCCAAACCAGTGGATTATCTTTGAATTCATAGTAGGATACTAGTTCAGTTTGAATATGGTCTCCTCCCATCTTGGCTTTGCAGACCTAACCCATGGAGTTCCTAAATTTAGTCTTCAACTCTGAAATGGTTACTAACCCTTGTTTCTGCTTATGCGTAATGAATATGTGATGGCTCATTATTTGAAATACCCTATAGAGATGATGTTGTCTACTCCCATGCTTGTAAATCATTTCTCATTGATCTATTTGTTGTTATTTGATTCATTTAATAATTGTATATCAATATTTGAACATGTTCAATGTTTAAAATTGGGAATAAGAGTATATTTTAAAGAGGGAGACAAATTGTGCTATAGGGTTTTTTCATGCTTGCTAGTACATCACCATTTTTTGGTAGGAATTTGACACTTTTTTGGTTTTTGATATGTCACATATTAATTATGTTGCATCAAACGCTTCATCATCCTTAGGATGACTAATCCTTTTATTTAATGTCCTTATCATTGGGTCCTATAATATTTTTTATAAGTATTTCTAGCAAAGTTGTGGGAAGAAATGTTGTTGAATAAAGCACATAATTGCATTCCAAAGGTCTTTCATAAGGTAACACTTTTACTACTAAAAGCCTCCATAATTTTTTTTTTAAATGCTTAGAATTTGACAAAGTTTACAATTATTATGAATAGTTTACTATTGTTGCTTATTTTATTGATCAGGTCCCCATTGAAAGTACTTTAAAATCTTGGGTCCACAACACTTGGAAAACCTTTTAGGTTTTAAACTTCAAGGAGTTTAAAATTTGACCAAGAGAATTTTTGGTTTAAGTTTAATAATCCATAACACTATTAAGCCATTATTGCATATGGCCACTGGTTTATCTATAACATGTTGGTTGTGTTCTCTTATTGGACCTGAGACTTTATTGTCTCTAAGCATGCCAAGCTGAAAATTTCAATTTTAATAAAAAAAATTGGCCTCCTTTTTCTCTTGTGTTATTTTGTGCACCTATTGATTAAACCCCTTTTGTATTTCTTAGGGTTTGAGCAAGGAAAGTTTTATGCAATTTATCCTTAGAAAACTATTTGTGTGAAAGTGGATCTCTCCAAGGACCTCAAGTAAACCATTGACATCTAAATCAATGATAAGAATTTGTCATAGAGGGTGATTATATCAACATGCCCAATACATGTTTACACTATCAAGACAAAAAGTTCATTAAGTGCCCATTGATGGCCAACTCCAGGCTAGCTTCACCAACTAAAACCTCTTTTGAGGTTTATAAGAATACAAAAATGTCTTCAGATGGTTGGACTACTATTACCAAGAATGGTAATCAATACTCTCACATGAGTGTAAGGCCCCAACTATAGTTTATAAACCCACTAGTGGTTCTATGATAGCCACATAACAACCTTGCCACCCACCCAGTAGGGTAAATGCCACCTATTATTTGCACCTCATAGGGGAAACATTTTTTCTAGCTCCCAACTCCAACAAATGGTTTTTCAATCATCAAATCCCCCTCTTGAGGTGGACCAACTAGATACTTTAAATCAATTTGTAATGTTTGATTGCAAGTCAGTCTACCATAAATAGCACAATCTATTTCCACCAATCAAACATGGTGATTATGTGAAAGAAAGGCAGCATGTCTTTCACTTGAGTGATTTCATGAAAGGTAACCATCAATCTTACTCGGCAAACACTTTTCCTATTTTGGCTGAGGTGGAGGAAACCACTATGCAAACATAGGTTAGTCAATGATAGTGTACTCATGGAATGTGCAAGGACTTATTGATATGACCTAAAAATACATCGTAATGGATACGTGTCAATTTTTTATTAACATGAAAATTATTTTCCTATAAAAATTAAAGATTTATGGTTTTTCTCCCTCATCTGCCATTAGAATGGTTTAAGCAGGCATTGTTTTTTAGATGTCTGCTCATGAGAATGGATGTGGGGGTGTGGTAAAATTAATTTCCTCATCCCTTTCACCCAATTTTTTTCTGGGGATTAAACCTGACTCATTGGGTTGTGTGGACCCTCTTCAACTTTAATGACCACTCTCTTGGTATTTCCTATATTTATGCCTCCAATGATGTGGTTGAATGGGAGAGTTCTAGGTATTGGTTTGTTGACTCATTTCCATATCCTAATTTGATCATATGTGGTGAATTTAACATAATTGAATCCTCAAAAGATAAAGATGGATTACTCCTCATGAGATGGTATGTTGGTAAAATAGAGGCATGGTTTTACATGCCCAATAAACTTGAATTATTTGATCCCTCATTACCACCCCCTTCCTGCCACTTCACCTTGGTTTGCATGGTCTAACTTATGCCAAGACTTTGATAGAGTGATGAAATAGTTGGATCCTATTCGTATTTTAGAACAAAGCACTGTGTCTCTTTCTAATAATTTTGACCACCTCATGGTAGTCATTCCTAATGCATTGTTTTTAGAACACCTTCTCATTAAATTTTAAATTGAACATTGTGTTCTTCAAATTAAGAATTCTAAATCCAAATTAATCTAAATACCACATACTTATATCACTCTTAAAACTATAAGCACATTATTAGAAATTGAAATCTTTCTCCTTGACCCACCAAAGCCTCTGGTTAAATTGAGTTGTGAGAAAACACCATCACTTAAACTATAGGTCTTCTCTATATATGTGATTAACAAGCTACTTCTTTTTGATAAAGAGTGCATTCAACCTCACACTATAATTTCAACCATGTTTTAGAGGAGTTGGAATTTTCACCCTCCAATGAAGATTTCTAAAAGCATGCAATCTTATGACAACACAAACTCAAAATGTATGGGTATTATCAAGCTCAGGGAGCTCATATCCATCCTTATATACACTGATTAAAAATCAAGAATAGAGTTCAGAAGAATTTTTTTCTCTCCTCTATTTCAAAAAATTAAATGATTGTGTGAAAGGTATTTTAAAAGCTAATTATTGGTTTACATATTTTCCTACTAAACCTAATTTTGATAAACATTTATTAATCTAATATTTAAGTACTTATGTTTGTATATGTTATGAAATGGAAGTGTTCATCATAAATTTGACATTTTCAACTTTCCACCAAAATTAGCCATGTATATCTACTTTTCATCTCCAAATATGGAGAGTAGTCTTATATGGAAGTGAGAGGATTTTTGTGATAGGGAAAATGGGAGGCTCTTTTGGGAATAAATTAGAGATTTTGAACTTCCATAATTTATTATTATGATTGAATAAAGTTTTTGGATTGGCATGTGTGATCAATTTTCAAAAACATCAAATGGGATACATCTTAAATTATAAATAAATAAATAAATAAATAAATAAATATTTTTATATTAAATATAGTATTATAATAATATAAAATATGGTAAATAATGTTTAATTAAATATAAATTTAGATATAAAGGGAGATTAAAGGATTTTAATTTTTTCAAAATGTTGGTGTTTTATCTAATAAAAGCTTTTGAATAGTTTTTAATTAATTTATTTATTTTTAAATATGTAATTATCTGAACATGTTCGTTGCTTAAAACTAGGACCAAAAAAGGACAAAGTCAATTCCATATAAAAATATATTACTATTAAGATTGTTTATACATTCTTGGTGAGGCATATACATTTGTGTTACCAGTCATTGATCTTCTACCCTTACATCTAATCTTTCACTTCATCTCTTAATTTCATGTACTTTGATTTCTTATCTTCCAAAATGGAAAAATATTGTAAGATTAAAAATGTTAAGGATTTGGTTTGGGGATATGTGGAGATAAGATTAATGTTAGACATTACAAATTTTCAAACCCTTGAAATAATATAAAGAAATTATAAATTTATAAGCATAAATTACATATTAGTAACAATATTAATGAAGTGATTTTGATAAATACATGGTACGTACTTGATGCTCAGATAAACTTAGTTATTTGTCTATTTAAAGAGGATTGAATTCAAATTGTGGTGATATTGATGCATATGACCAACCTCCAATATATTGAATCTAGAAAGGTAAAAATGACAAATAAGTTGGCCCCATTTTAAGGATGACATGAAAAAAAATTGTGTTAGGATCGTACAATGGTCTTGATAAAGGATTAAAATAAACATGAGAGAGATTTATTAATATTTGTAGGTTTAAAACTTTGGAAATCAACATAATAATATTGTCAAATTTAGACCACTCACCCGTACATAGACAAATTTTCATAACATATGTAAAATAATAAGAAATAAACATAAAGGATCCAAATTTTTATGTCTACGTTAAGATATGATTTCAACACTATAATGTGTAAAATCCTAACTTGAAGTTCAAACGCTATACTTTTGAAAAGGAAATATACCAAAATAATATAAAGTTGAAAAGGAAGTATAACCAAATAATATAGAGGTATATATTTTAAGCCCAAAAAAACTACAAATAAAACTATTATAATGCTATACAAAAATATTTTTATTATAAATTTAAGTCCTTTAGACATGTAAAAATGGTGTCAAGATATTTATTAAATATTATTTCATATACTTTTAGATTGTTTATTTATTTTTTATTTCTTAGTTTAAATTAAGCATTATTGACATATTTTCTAACATTCAATAACTCTCCCCCTTTTTCTTAAGTGTTTGGACCTTTCTGATTTTGCTCATGTGCTCCCTAGAATTTATTCTAGAACTAGAAGTGCCTAGATGCTCTTGAAACCTATCGAAAGCATCCCCAGTGCTTCTAGTTCTCTTTAATAGTCTTCTCAAAGCCAAGGTACACCCATCCCATTTATCTTGCCTTTTTTGTTTCTATCCATTTGATATTGGTCTACACTCAAGAGGGTCCTAATTTAAATTTAATTTTCTATAAATACATGAGTGTTTTCATTCATTAGACACTAATCATTCACACAATATCAATAGATCATTCATAAATAAGCCATAAGCATGTAAGATAAATTAAGCAACCATTATAACACTAATCATTATCTAAAACTATAATTTTTTTGTGAAACACTTTTCCATAAATAGGGTTTTATTTGTGTTATGTAATTTATCTTTCTAAATTTATTTCATTTGTGTATTTTATTATTTTTTGACGGAATTTACCACCTTTAGGGACTAAAAAGGTGAAAAAATAGTTATTTAATTCTAGCCACTAACCTATAACATATGCCCCTAAAATCACTTTGTTTTCCTTAAAGTATTTAGATATCATATGTATATTGGTACCATTTTAGGGAAATAAATAAATAAAGTATTACAGGGACATGAGATTCGTAATACCAAAAGTAAAGCAAGGAATCATATGATCAAAATCTATTTTTCATTTCATAGAATAACCCAAAGTTTTTGAAACCTATTAGAAGCACCTTTGATGCTTCTAACATCATATCCTAATCAAATCCATATTTTTAGGAGAGGTTTCTAGGAATCTTAGAAACATGTTTTCAAGTTCAAATTCAAATGACAATTTTTAAATAATGATTTATTCAAGATATGCTAGGGTAGTTATGTAGATGTCACTTTGTGTTAAGCATTATTTCTCTTGCATCAATTATAAAAATAAAGTAATCAACTAAAATGATGAAATTTTAAACACTAAGTGTTTTCAAGATGCTTGGGAGTTCAAATGGACACATTGGGAAGTAAAGGTAGTCAGGAAAAGATCTAAATTCTTCAGTTGAGATTATATTCAATTGGACACTAAGTGTTTTCAAGATGCTTGGGAGTTCAAATGGACACATTGGGAAGTAAAGTTAGTCAGAAAAAGATCTAAATTCCTCAGTTGGGATTATATTCAATTGGGAGAGAAAGTGTGAGAGGGAAGAAACACTCTAAGGAGTTTTTATATGTTCCAAGAAAAGATCTAAGAGTGTATCAACTCTATTGAAGGACTGTAATTAACATTTCTTCCTTCATGTTTGCAAGGAATGTGTGTGTTAATATTTATATTTTGTGATCAAATTATGGATAAATTGTAATATTTGTTGTGAAGTTTGAGTACATGATGTGTGAATGTTTCCATTATTGAGAGAGTTAAGTCCAGGCTATATGGATCAGGTTTTCATTCATAAGACCCCCTAACCTTGCATTCATCATTTGGTATCAAAATAATAAAATACTACAAGTGTGTTGAAAAAGTGTGAATACATCTTCCAATAAAGAGTATTGGGTAGAAGGTGTTGTAGTTGAATGTCCTTCATTGTAAGAAAATTAGATAGAGGGAAAACAGAGAGAGATGTGAGTGTTATCTATC
>JARHVA010004410.1:1385000-1472500 GCA_037957365.1 Torreya grandis
TGTTCTCCACTAAATTCCTAATTCAATTTGAATCGTAATGTCATAGAATAACCATCATAAATTTTATTCATTCACAATAAAAAAGAGTGCTAGGAAATTCAATAGTATTAGTTAAAGTCCATAATAAATATTGAGGATATTTCTTGAGAGTAATATGATTACTTTACCTCCAACAATTGAGTTTTATCCCTCAACACCTTCGTCTAGAAGTTATGATTCAAATTTAGGTTTTGAATAACATAACATACAAGGAGAATTTTCAAATAGATGCATAAATTTGAACCATAATATCCAAGATCTTATTGAAAGCAACAAATCCAATTAAAATGATTTAATAAAAATTTGAAGTGAATAAGTGGATCCTCCAAATCTACACCTGAATATTTTCACAAATCCTCTTACAAATCATAAAAATTAACCAAGTGAAAAAACAAATATCCACATGGTAGACAAATAAAAATTTAACAATGTGCCATTGGGATATGGAAACAATCCACTTAATTATTTTATTGGTGTCATTGACTTAACCAAGAGAAAGAAGTCTTTCTTTTGTATTGCATTTATGACAGTGAAATTTCATGTGATAGTTTATACCACATACATTTATCAATAAGAGACCTCATAGATTGAAATTAAATGGATTGAATAATGATATATAATATCTCAAGTTTGAATTTATGCACTGATGGTTTTATTTATGGTCTTGTCCTTGGTAAGGCTTATTCACCATATGCCATAACATTTATTACATGATATGATGTTGTACGTAGATAATCTCTTTAATGTATTATATCACCTATTTATTTTATTGGGTCCAAAGATGATTCAAATTTCATTTCATGTTTTACTTAATAAGATATCATACAAAGTTTTATTTGAAAGACCTTGGATATATCAAATGTATGTGATTACCTCTACTGTACATCAATTTCTAAATTTTGGAAATAAGGGTCAAGTTCTTTCAATTAAAAGAGATAGATTATTTAAAAAATAATAATAACAAGAAGTCCCCAAAAAATAGATATTGAGTGATAAAAAAATATTATACTCAAGGAAAGAGACCATTGAGTGTATATACACAAGTATATTCTAATAACAATGCACATAACATTGCTAAAAACTACTAGTAAATCAAAGGAACTTAAAAGAGATACATATTTGAAAACAAACATTATTGAGGATGGTAATTTTGTGAATAACCTTGTTGAATAAGATCATTTATAGGATGAATTGTCATGGATTGATTCTTAGATGCCTCAACACCCTATATTTTAATTTGAGTTTGCTAATTATTTTCTCCATACTTCTTCTAGTAATTATTAATCATCACTTGATTATGAATTTATTATTGGTTCACTTTTTATCATCATTTGCTTATGCTTATAAATTAACAATATTGTTATCCCGGTAGCCCATAGGTGATTTTATCATACAACTTTATACATACAATCTTGGGAATGTGGAATAGTGAGAGTCATCCACATGTCATCATCCCAGTAGCCCAAAGGTGATGTCAGCATGGACCTCTGTATGGACAATCCTAACAAGTGAAGCAACGAGATTCATCCATGTGTCATCATTTCAATAGATTGGAGGTGATTTTATCATGGGCATTTATACGAATAATTATGGCAAGTGGAGTAGTGAGAGCCATCCATGTATCATCATCTCAATAGATTGGATACAAAGAAATAAAATACAACTTACAACAAAGCTAGGAGTGGAATAATGACACATAGACATGTGTCCTATGGAACCACATAAGCAAAAAACAAAGAAATAAAAACCAAGACAAAGATAGTGGAAAAGAGACATATATCATACTAATATGACTAAGCATCTAAAATAATGCAAAATAATCCACATGATGATAAAAGCCATAAAAGTCAATATTATGAAATTAAAATGCAAATAATAAACAAGGAAAAGAGTGAATGTTATTGTTGCACTTAATTCACATGAAATGAATGATTAATGCATTTTATTCTCACATCTAACACAACCATAGTAATATATTTAAAAAATTTGTTTCTAGTCTAAAAACATTACCTCTAAGTTAACAAGAGTATTGCTAATTTTGAGCTCAAAGTTCAACCTATGGATCTAAAACTCCATTGCAACCAGGAATTTACAAACTTTAAATAGATCAAACAATTTTTAGACAACATCAATGGATTCCTCATCTTGCATCCCAATATCCTTTACATACTTAATTACAAGACCAATCAAATACATAGAAACAACATTTGATTCAATGGTATTGAACCATGAGTTCAAACACTACTCTTCCATTTGGGATATGGTCGACATAGTTGAACCATACAAGGACAAGGACCAAATATCTATTTTCACAAGTAGATGTAGGGATGAAATCTTGGCCATCAAAGTAACCAACCTTCAAAACACAAAAACTAGGTTAGAGGTGATGCCCTGCATTGACTTACAATTTGATTTACTCATGATTGGTAAAGTTACTAGAAAGATATTACATTTTAGGCTTTGAAAGACACTAATTTCATAAATTAGTGGGAATTCCTTTGAGGGGTATTATATGTTCCCCTTACCACATATTTCATATAAGCAAGACATGGTTAATTCATGCCTTTAAAACAATAATGCTGATAGTAAACTATAAGAGTGGGCTGGCAACCCAAGCAACTTTGTTATTCAGGGTCCTATGTCAGCCATTCCAATTTCAATGTTCAATCTAGGGATGAGAATCACCATGCTCTACTAAATAGGATATATGGATTTTTGACCATCATTATGTCAATGAGGTATTGGTCCCTCTATTATATATGATTTTAACTTCCAACAAATTCATTGCATTAGGGAAGATTATCATCTCCAATCTGATTTTGAAACTCATAAATCCCAAAAGTTCCCTAGATGGGAATTACTACATGATGTCCTGCATGTCGTGGATGTAGTGACTACAACTGTGCATTCATCTTATGAGCAACCTTGAAAACCATCTCTTGATTAACTTAAAAATAGGATATGTGATGAGTTCAATGTTATTCATGTACATAGATTTAGGAAGAACATGAAGAGGTTGACAGAGACTTTTTATAACATAGTGTATCAATTAATTTATGGGAATAATATGCCCAAGCTCTCCAACCTTATCAATAAAAATATTCAAAAGATGGGAAAATATTAGTTATACCCTGAGTGCATAGTAATCAAAATTGAAGTCATACAGGCACATCTTCTATACTTACTATAGACACTAGAAAACCACACACTATAGTTATAAATGTCAAAACACCCCTAGACCACCTTAGGACCCCCTTGGGCCCAACCTTGACCTTTTGACCAAAAACTAAACCTAACTCTAGTTAGCTTGACCTACTGGTTGAACCCATTTTTTTAACCCAACTTAACCTTGACCCTCGACAGCTAACGGTCACCCTAACTATCGATAATCACCCTAACCTTCAATGATCAGGTCCCACCATTTGAACCACTAACACCAACTTCAACTCCACTTTGACTTTTTATAATTAGCTCATCTAATTCATGTGTAAGCTCATGCATGTGAGATCTAAATTTTAGATAGCAAGTTGTACCTCTTGTTAACATATTTTACACCTTTCCTTCCTTCTTATGAGAAGAGAGGGGTAGGAGGTGAAAAAGGATCCACAACTATCAAGAGATTTTATATCTAGAGTTTCTTTTACAAGTGTTCTTCTATCAATCCATCCATTACAATAGAGATCCAAACTGCTACCATCCATCGGCCAACAACTAAGTACCATTACTCTACCAAAATAATTCTAGACTCCATCAATAAGTTTTCCACCTTAACCATTCATTCGGTCAAATGCTAGCAAGCTAAGTATTTATTTTAATTATTTGGTTACTTTGTTTGTACTTCACAATCAGCCCAGTCCAAACCAACCTCTTAGATTCTTATTCTAGAACCTCGACAACTAGCTTTTTACTACCCATTCCTAACTTATAATAACCACTGATGATCATCTTGATCGTCGACGGTTTGTCCTAACCACTGATGGTTACCCCAACTATCGATGGTCACATCAACCACCGAAGATCACCTCAACCACCGAAGATCACCTCAACCACTGACAATTACTATTGCACAAAATAATAGCAAGCTATTTTCACCCACTTACCCTCAACCAAATCCAACTCTCTTTATTTCTACCTAATCACAGAGCCCCAACCTATTTTTTGAAGTGTACTTGACCTATTTAGCATTAATATTGACTCGCTTATTGCTATAATTAGTCAATTTTATCTATTTTTTATCAATCACTTCTTGTATTTAATTTTATTATCTTCTATGATTTATGCAAGTACTTTATCTTTTGATTTTTGAACTTAATTGTTTAAAAATCATGGATTGATAGCCTCTTAGGGAGCTCATGTTTCCCAAATCTAGCTATCACTAGGCAATCCACCCAAATATCTATCTAACCAATCATTTTCTTTAGTGTTATCTTATCTATAGGTTATTATTCCCAATCCAAAGAGGAGTATATATACTCATCTGATTCAACACAAGCACAAGCAAATAGGTTTTTCTACCATACATGTATCTAGTTTATTTCTTCTTCCTTTCTTGGAATATAAGTTGAAATTTTTTGAAACATTTTAGCATGCCCAGTGGGACCCTTGAGCTTCTACTTGGGTTTCTTTTGTTTACATCTGCATGCTCTTCTCCCTATTTTGTGCTCATAAACAAAATTAAAATTGCTTTTGGGCTTACAATCAACTGCATACATTTATTTCTTGTAATTTTAGCTCACTTAGTTAAATTAAAGCAAAGTAATTTGATCATAACATCACTCATATCACACATAAAAACTAAACCACCTACATTAATCAAACATCAAAATAACTTGACATAAGGATCGACTAGGATTTTATCACCTAGAAGTCACCTTACCCTTTCCCGATGATCCTACTTGGAGGTCATTACTAAGGGTAGAACTAACTCAGCTCTCTAGTTGAGTATAAACTTTGGAGATCAATATATACTAGCTAAGTACCCAACACCCTTATCATTTCGATGTGTGACGTGAGGGGCAGGCCCCAATATCAAGCCATGTAATAATTATAATACATATCCCTTTGAGAGCCAAAACATAACCTAAAACTAACCATATACATATTTTCTAGTACCCACTCAACAAGCCAATATGAATCACAAAATTTCTTACAAAGCTTAAGGCATAAGCTAAAAGAAAGACTAAAAATAACTTTAGGACTTAACATACTTTTTAGTGTGTGTTTGATTACCTTGTTCATTTTTCATCTTCTCTTTGTTTGAGTGGTGATATTGTTTTTGTATTATCTCTCCCTTATCTTGCATGGCTCTAACTCACTAGCAGTGAAAGAACCTAGTAGAATAGAACCCATCACTAAACTAATCAACCTCATCTACCTCCTCATCCACAGAGTATGTCTCTGAACAAGAGAACTGTCCTCATCCTTCAAGAATTCATACTTGCCCTCAAGTAGTTCCCCAAGGAGATACAGACTTCACCACCTTTTAAATAATAATCTTGTGGCCCTTTAGCATTATCTTAGTACCATGCTTCACCATACCCCTGCTTTTATTCCACCTGTGGACCCACCTTATGGCATGCCTTCCCACTTTATGGGGAACACTTATATTGCCATAGTCACCACCCAAACATTGAATACCCAATCATCTTCATCTACAAATAATCCTTTTGATACTACTATGGAAAACCAACCTACCAACACTCTTACACCTTCCATCTCCACCAATTGTAGACACCTAAAATTGGCCATCTATAACCTCTAATTAGGCTTTTGACCAATTTCTACAAAAGTTCACAATTTGGCTTAAAAACACTAAAATGCATTAAATGAGTTTAAATTGATATATTCAAGTTCTGATTTTGGCCAAAGTATCATTAAATGGGGCAATGCAATTTATGGGCCAGCTAACTTTGATCAGATAATTTTGAGTCAAAATGTTAATTTTGTACCTGGGTGCTTTGGATTGCTCTTTCCTATCGAATCTCTTGCAAAAGACATGTGCCTTTGTTATTTGGTTTTGGTAACATCCTAAATGGGATAATGAATCCAATGCATCTGACATTGACTTCTAATTCTAATCTAGTCAAATTTTGGACCAATAATAAGACATTTTGACCAATTTGACTAATTTATGCACCAAGAGCCAAAATTTGTACTAAAGTTAACTTACCATATTTTAAGATAATTAAAACAAATTAGGGTCTTAAGTTAATTTTATATGGAACTTTTTGAATAAATCTTTATTAAAAATTGATTTCTATTAACTACATCATCAGGTGACATCATCATATGGGGTGGCATTCATAAGCCATAAATGCCACAAATATCAGGATTATGGGTTTCCCATGCCTCATAATGACCCTCCATGCCTCTTCAATGCCCCTTTTTCTAATGTCATGATGAGGATATTATATATTTAATTCTAAAAATTGAATTAATCCTCAACTACACATCTTCATCTCAAGATGGATGGTTCAGGTTGATTCTAGCCATTTTATAAAATCTATAAATAAGAGGCCTTGCCACATGAATTTTAAAATTAATTTATGCAAAGTTACCATGTCAAATTGATTCCAAGAGCTCTCACATGCCAAATTTATGATGCCAAAATATTGAGCCAAGCCAAGCCAAAGCCACAAGGTGTTAAGGAGAAGAGGAGATAGCCATGCCTCCTTTGATGAAGATTTCATGAGCACAAGCCAAGCAAGCCACTACAACAAGCATTTTGAGCATCCAAAGAAGGTTAGTGATTCTTGTTTTTCTTTAATTTTTAGTTGTGCTTTTCATTTGTTTTTATTATTAAGCTCACCATAGTAACTAGGCCTAGAGATGTATACTAATTAGTGCAGTTTTATCAATTTGTTTGCATTTTTAGACTAACACAATACTAAACACCTCTCTTGAGTCAAATTGATAAGTCACATAATGGCATGCCCAGTAGGACCACACCCCAAAAATTTGATCAAATAGCACTTACAAGTAACATACTAACCATTATCATGTAGGATCTTGGAGTGTGGAAGAAAAAAAGGTGAAGATTTGAGCAAAAATCTTATTTTTTTGGAGCTCATGATTTTATTCTCAGGACTATGTAATTCATATCCCAACTCAGCCCAACTTGACCCAACTTACCTTGAATCAAATCCCAACTTGGCCTAACTTAACCTAACTCACCCTAACTCAAATCACAACTCAGCTTGACTTAACCCAAATCTCCCTGATTCAGATCTCAACTCACCCTAACTTGACTCAACTTACCCTAACTTAGATCCCAACTCAGCCTGACTCGACCTAACTCGCCTTGACTTAGATCCCAACTCGACTGTGTGAAATCCTAAGAGCTAAAAGGATATTTTAAAATGCTTGGTTTGGGGTCATATAGACTCCTTTTTAGATGATTTGTTTTTTAAAACCATGTATTTTTTTCTAAATTTTTAGAATATGACATTATTTTAACTTCAATTTTCTTAGAGTTTTTACAAATTTCTGAAAATCCATTTGGATGTTTCTAATCTAACACATTTGATTTTGGGGTGATGCCTTAAGGGTAAATAGGTAACCAACGGATTTCAAATTTGATAAATCATGTTTTAGACCACCTTTTGAATGATTTTAAAATGAATTAGGAACCTTGTTTTGGTGCTTAATGAAACATTTAGAGGCTTAAGTGAAGGCTTTCAAAGTTACAACTTAAGACTAGTTGGTCAAATTAACACCACCAAATCTTTCTTTTGGGCTTAAAATTGAACACACTTGTTAATTTTGTTTTCATTATTTAAATTAGCACTTTGTTTTCATAAAATACAAGGATGTTGCATGTATGCTCTTCAATTTTTCCCCTTTAGGGAACCCTTAGAATCAAAAGCACCTTCTTTATTTGTAAATTTCCTAGTCCAAGGCATAAAAAGAATGTCATCTAAAGCACTCCCCAAAAATTCATAGAATTATTGGGTGACCTTAACAGTGACCCTAAAGTCTTTCTATTTTATGTTTTCTTTATTTTATATAAACTTGCCTTGTAAGGGGGACGTCATTACCTCCCATTAGTTCTTTAGCGAAGCTTTGACCCAGGATTTCATCTCTCAGCATTAACTTCACTTACTCCTTCTAAGTTACACATAGGACATATCTGTATTTAGACATCACACTACACTGAGAAAACAATAAGATGTAGTAGTTGTAAAAAGGACTAGACCTTTTTACAACTAACCAATGTCGAAGTCACCCAATTTTTGTGCTTGTCTTTTTCATTATTTCACATGAAATTCATTATGCAATTGATTCCCCTAGAAACATTGAAAATCTTGTTATTTTAGTCAACCCCACATTGCCATACCCTTGTTAGGATTTGGATGATTATACTTAGTGTGTTTTGATCATTTTTGGTTGGTATGTTTTGAGACTAAAACTTGTTTTTTTTTTTCATAAACCATGTCAAAATAATGTATTTAAGTTGCAAAGGGTAGTGTTATGCTGCCAAAATCATGTCAAACCATTTTGCCTTTGAGTCTTTGAAACATAACATTGATCACATCATTCAAACATGCTTATGTTATTTGGTTGCTTAATTTGTTTCAAATCTTGTTTACCATTGTGCCAAAAACCATTTGTTTCAAACCATGTCACATCAGCCATTTGGACCTTATTTATGTGTCATCATGATGTCTAATTTTATATAGCTTATTTGGTAAAATCTTAGTTTTTAACGTTGAGTTTTCAATTAACCTTGTCAAGTTTAGATTCAAACATTGATTGATTTCTATTTAGGCCTTAATTCATGGGGTTGATACATAAATATTTCTCTTTTGGGTTGCATAACTTTGATTAATCGATTACCCAAATTTGAAAAACTATTGATGATTTGTTTATTCAGTACCTATCATTATCATTATTTGTGCCTTTATTTAGGAAAACATGGTCATTTTTCAAAGAGCCTTTTATCTTATGCCTTATGCCAACTGATCATGTTTATGTTTGATTCCATGTGCCAAGTTTATGTCAAAATTATTTAAAAACTTGTTAGATTAAATCAGATCACATGATACCTTTGTTTCAAGTCTAGCTTTTGATGCCATTTGGCCAAAATTCTTATCATATGCCTATTTGTTTGAGCTTAGATTTTAATTCCATGTTTGGACAAAAGACCTAGTAACTCAACTTTTCCCTTTCCTAGTTTAGACCTTATTTGGAACACTTTAACCTAGACCTTTGACATGTCAATTTTTATTCAGATGCTTAACCTTTTGTGCGTATGACATTTGACATTAGACATTTGATGTTAGACTATTTTATGCCAAGTCTTATCATAAATCATTTTGGAGATACAACTCCACTTTCAAACCATTTTGGAGATACAAATCCATTTCCAAACCATATTGAAGATACAACTCCACTTTTGATCAAGTTAGACCACATTTGAACCATTTGTCCTTTGGATAGTTTTTTTGGAGTTTGTAGAACCCTAAGCCTTTTTATTTTCAGAGCTTCCATCATTTATGTGGATATGTCTAGCTACACCTATGGTGGAGTCATGTAAAATCCAAATTATGATATAACTGCCACACAAAATGACTTTTATGGCTTAAGTCAAGACCCCAACGATGATAATATGGTTTGTGAGACAGATTTCTATCCACCTCATAATAATCATTCATGGGAATAAAGTCACAAACCAACTCACAATCCAAGTAGAGACTTGGATTGGTATGAAGAGGCTTGTGAGGAACACTTTGAAGACCCAACTATAGATAATGTTTTTTAGGATATGGATCCATACCTTCTTTACAATAATCAATACATGGAACACAGTCAAGAACTAGCTTATGATCCAACTCACAACTAGGATGATATGGTTTATGAGAAAGACTTGGATGCTTTGGCTTATGTGAGTAATCAGGCTCCACCATATCATACCATATATATTATAAGACCATAATGTCACACCATTCCCATACGAATACCTCATCCTTTGGTTTGTGCAAGCAATCAGGTTCCATAATGCCAAACCATTTCTATATCAAGACCTCATCCTTTGGCTTATGCAAGCAATCAAGCTCCATAATGCCCCTTCATGATTATAGGACCTAGTCCTTTAGTTTATGTAGGCAATCAAGCCCTAGAATGCCCTATCGTTACTATTTTAGGACTTCATTCTTTGGCTCATGTGAATAATCATGTTCCCCAATGCCCTACCATTATCCAACCATAAGCCATTCCTCATCTAGAACCAATCCCATCCAAACCTCAACTAATCCAATCCTTTGAAGACCAAGCTACTTTTAAAATTGGTATTTTCAAACTCATTGGAAACCAAAGACAAGATAACCAACCAATCTAATATGTTTTTGTTGAGCCAACCACTTACGATAAGTCAACCTATGATGAATCACCTATTGATCCTATACTAGTTGTCAAGGATTCTCACACTGATGAGTTAGTATTTTTTGAGTCAATTCTTAATGATTATAAATACCTTTGGGAAAATCATTACCTTGACCATGTGCCTATTTTTTAAGAGCCTCCTATTGACAAGCCAATCTCTGAGGAGTTGTCTCTTGACCTTTTTCCTATCCTAGAGGAGTCCCACTCTGATAAAATAGTTTTTTTGAAGCCCATTATGCCATCATAGGCTATTACTTGTCCAAAACCAAATATTCAATAAGATATCATTGTAATAGAGTACCCATCAGATGAAGAATTAGAGTTAGAGTTAGGTCATATTCTTGAATCAACATCAAATTTACCATCAGAATCTAAATCAACATCAATCTCAACATCAGATTTAGAGTCCCTTTAGTTAGAATCAAATTCAAAAGAAGAATATGTTTATGGTTGTTACAACATTAGTTACGCATGCCTTGTAGATAAATTTGAATACATATGTGATCCTTTTATAGTTTTTGAGGATGAGTACTTTAGCTTCAACATAAGTTATCCTAGTATATTCTATGAGGATTATGCAGCCTCTCCCCATTCCATTACCATTCCATAGGCCATTACCATCAACCAAAATAGCCATATCATTAACATTCCATCTCCCACAAGTGCCGATTGGGATCAATAGAATCACACTTCATTGAACTACATCCATGGTTACATAGCAGTTAAACAAGAGCAAGGAAGCCAAGACCACATTCATATAACAGAAGAACAGTCTCCTAGTGAAACCTTTTTAGAGGTGCTAGGGGATAATCAAAGTCAAAAATTAACATCTTTTAGTGAAACATTTTTGGAAACACTATAAGATAATCAAATTCAAAAGTTAACATTCCTTCGTGAAACCTTCTCAAAGGTGCTACAAGACAATCAAGACAAATTTATTGGTGAAAACCTCTTTGAGGCACTAATAACTAAGCCCAAAAGTTTCACTACTTGATGAAGACAAAATCAAATATCAAATCAAAATAGCTTCAAATCTACAACCTAATCATACGATAGCTACTCTCAAGATCAAAAAATATAAAAATATGGTGGTCCTATCAAGAGAACAAGTCTTTAGCCCTGCCACAACCAAAGTTATGTTAAATCTGGCATCAATAATATTATGTGTGACTGAATGTCTCTATATTTATTTATTTCCCAGCCATTCCACATTATATTATCATCTAATATTCCATTTCACAATCAAACCTACCATCTATTATTTATCCTTGTTTACCATCCATGGTCGCACTTTCCTTTGTAGAGGTACAAAGATACCTTGTCTCGACGTTTGAAGGAATCAAAATCAATGAGCAATGAATATCACAACAACATTATTAGAATCACATTTTATAGGTAGTTATTGATGGATTAGTTATTCAAATAAGGTGTGGGATAAAAATTAACATGATCAAGTATTTTGTTTGTAGCATTTGTTGATTAGGATGTGCATCTCCATCTTAGTAAGAAAAATAGAATCATATGTCATTTACCACACCTAGGCCAAAAACATGTACCATACCATTTCACATTGCCATGCCATTTCCATTATTACATATCCATTTTCCATTGTCACATATTCTTTCTATTTACCCTATCACCTAGAGGAAAACCCTCTTACCATTTTATACATCCTATCATTCCATTCCTATCTAGACCAAAGCCTATTTTTAGTCATCCTACCCAATCCTATTTTGATTTCAGTTAATTTGGTTCCTCCCACACTTTTTGTGAAATGATTCCAATCAAGTTTCAACAATCAATCAAGTTCATATTTAAATGACAATCTATGAAGGTAGTGTGATAATTAATCTGATATCTTTCATTTTCCATCCTATATCAAGATTTTTTATGTGAGCCTAATTATAACCACCTATGGGCAAATCAATGTTTCACCAATTTTGCTACTAATTATAATTTCATATGGGAAAATTAGTATCATTTACATATACCATTCTTTCCTAGTTATAACTATCTATGGGTAAACTAGGGGCAACACTTGTTTATCATGCATTGTCATATCACCTTGCCATTACTATTTTCATTTGACTGGCCATTTGTTAGATTTTAAAACTTGTTGGGACCTAGTTGGTTTTTCCTTGCATTTTATATGGATGGAATTACTATGACTTGAGGTCATTTTAGGACCATGTGGGTCATACTCAATTCATGTTGAGGTCACCTCTGTCCCCCTTTCCATACGCTTTCATCATTTTGCGAGCAACCTAAGCCAAACACTCTCACCATTTTATGAGCATGTATTTTATCATTCTCTAATGAGTTAAGATACCTCAAAATGATAAAAACATTCACAATATTTCAAAATCTAAAAATACTTGTCATGTCTAAGCCTAGTTAGTTATCCTTAATTTTCCTTACTGGGGCATTATCATTGTTAGGATGTTTTCTTTCACTTTTGTTTTCAAGATTTCTATTTATCTATTTATTTTGAGTTGTTTGTTTGTTTATTTGTTTCTTTATTTGCTTGCCTGTTTATTTGCTTTCAACACTATTGCCTCGACTCAATCTACATGCATTCATGGGTGATTCCTCAAGCACATTTTTCTTGAGTCTATCCATATTCATACGTCAATATTATCATCATAGTTTTTATCATTGGTGTATTATTTTCAAGTGTTAATTGGATTGAGATTCAGTCCTTATGCATATTTTGGGATAGTCTTCATGTTGTTCTATCATGAATCCTACCATCACATGCTACTTCAAAAATTAGCTTCAAAAAGGTCTATAATCAATGGAGCTACAGAAGTTTCTCCTTGGCACCTTGGCAAATACTTCCTTTGCACCCTTGATCAAATTAACCCATTAGCCATTCTAGTTGTATCATTACTAATAAGGATGAGCATCTCCTCATTGGCAGGTATAATTAAATCATTTCTAATGATCAATCTTATTCCTCTATCCATCTCTTTCATCACTTTACCCCCACTCATCTTTAATCTATATTCTAGGTTATATCCTCAAGTTATGCTTGTTAATCATCCCTCACTGGGGCACCACTAGTTTTAGCCAATCTAGGTCCATTTAATGATTATAACCACCTATGGACAAATCATTATTTTGACTTTTATTATTGATTATAACTGCCTTTAGGCAAATCAGCATCCTATTTACATCAATGCATGCAAGCATTTTCTTATTATTTCTTTTTGAGGGACCGCCCATCAACAAATGTGATGATTACTCCCTCGAGGGGGCATCACCCTAGGCTTCCCAAACACCATTTAGAGCTTTATTCTTCAACCATCATCTTCTTTTTGGCATACAAGCATTTTCTCATTATTTGAGAAGATATTACTTTGCCTATGGTTTGTAACATCTTCCCAAATAGGGGAAAATTATAGAAACCTAAAATTGGCCACCGATAACCTCTAGCTAAGCTTTTGACCACTTTCCACCAAAGTGCATAATTTTGATTAAAAACACTAAAATACATTAAATCAGTTGAAATTGATATATTCAAGTGTTGATTTTGGATAGAGTATCATTAAATGGGGTAATGCAATTTATAGGCTAGCTAACTTTGATCAGAACATTTCAAGTTAAAATGCCAATTTTACACTTGGGTGCTTTGGATTGCTCTTTCTTATCAAATCTCTTACACAAGACATGTGTCTTTATTATTTGGCATTGGTAACATCCTAAATGGGATAATGAATCCAATGCATCTGGCATTGACTTCCAATTCTAATCTAATCAAATTTTGGACTAATAATAAGACATTTTGACCAATTTAATTAATTTGTGCACCAAGAGCCAAAATTTGCACTAAAGTTGACTAATCATGTTTTAGGCTAATTAAACTAAATTAGGAACTTATGTTAATTTTCCATGGAGGTTGTTGAATAAATATTTATTAAAAATTGATTTCTATTAACTGTATCATTAGGTGACATCATCATATGGGGTGGCATCCATAAGCCATAAATAGCATAAATATATGATTATGGGTCTCCCATGCCTCATAATGACCCTCTATGCCTCTTCACAGCCCCTTTTTCCAATGTCATGATGATTAAAATTATAGATTTAATTCCAAAAAATTAATTAATCCTCAACCACACATATTCATCTCAAGATCGATGGTTCAAGTTGATTCTAACCATTTTTCAAAATCTATAAATAAGAGGCCTTGCCGAATGAATTTTAAGATTAATTTGTGCAAAGTTACGATGTCAAATTGATTCCAAGAGCTCTCACTAGCCAAAGTTAAGATGCCAAAATATTAAGCCAAGCCAAGCTAAATCCACAAGGTGTCAATGAGAAGAGGAGATAGCCAAGCCTCTTTTGATGAAGACTTCATGAGCACAAGCCAAACAATCCACTACAACAAGCATTTGGAGCATCCAAGGAAGGTGAAGGATTTTTTTTATTTATTTTTTAGTTTTTCTTTTCATTTTTTTTTGTTATTAAGCTCACCCTAGCAATTAGGCTTAGAGATGTATACTAATTAGTGTGTTTTTATCAATTTGTTTGCATTTTTAGACTAACACAATACTAATCACCTCTCTTGAGTCAAATTATTAGTTCACATAATGGCACGTCTAGTGGGACTACATCCCACAAATTTAATCAAATAGAACCTACAAGTAACATACTAACCATTTTCATGTAGGATCTTGGAGTGTGGAAGTAAAAAAGGTGAAGATTTGAGCAAAAATCTTATTTTTTGGAGCTCACTGTTTTGTTCTTTAGACTATGTAATTCAGAACCCAACTCAGCCTAACTTGACCCAACTCACCCTAACTCAAATCCTAACTTAGCCTAACTAACAACTCCTCTACCCTAGGAACAAACCAACCATTAAACATCTATACTCCACTTACCATGGGAGTATCGACTACTAGCATTGTCAACATCTTCAAAATCTTGTGGTTATATACCTTCTACCTTACCACCAATCAGTACAAAGGTCACCACCTTTACTTTGGTTTAAAACCCAACCATAAATCCTACCCAACCCACTTTGACCTCTCAATAGGTGCCCATCACACCCAACCTGGGTTACATCCCTAACCCATAAGGGCATGTACCTCTACCCACTACCCAACTACCTAAATCCACTGACCCTTACATGGCATCCACCCAACCACCTGTGTCCGCATATCAATATGTGGTAGCTCCTCAACCTCCTACCAATTGTCAATATGTTACCCAACCACAACAAAAATATGTAGCTCATAACCTTTTAGGTGCATAACCCCAAATAGATCTAATGAAAATGCTAATGGATAAAATGATAACTCTAAAATCATCCATTTTTAGAGCTCACAACATATTATCATATGACCATATCTACAACAAAACAATTCACCCATCTGTCCCTATCAGACCATATCCTCTTCAATGGGAACTTCCAAAATTTACTAAATTTTAGAGCAAGAAGGACCCCCAACAACACTTCAGGGCATTTAAGCATTCATGTTACATGATTGCCTATGATGATGCTCTCCTTCTTCGTACCTTCCTCATGTCTTTATCTAGCCCAGCACTGGACTGGTATAGTGCCATTACCAAACATTCTCTCTTCTATTTCACCCAACTAGCCCAAACTTTCTTGGATCACTTTTCAATAAACATCTCCAAGAAAGTTTCCATCACTGACCTTTACTCTATCTGGCAACTTGATGATGAATCTATTACTGATTTTGTAGCCTATTAAAGGAGCCTAATCAATCAACTTTCCTTCTCTTTACCCCAACCCAAACTAATTAAAAAAATTCTCAAGCATGTGCCAAACACATTTATTCTAAATTACATGTTTAGAGCTTCAAAACCCTTGATTAAGATTTTACCATGGCACATAAGCTATAAAATAAGGCCATCAATGAAGGAAAGTTGTAGTTGAAAAAAAAAACTCTACCTTCAAGTCTGATGTGGCCTCTTCCACTAAACCAAAAAACCAACACCAATGCCAATGCCAAAATCAATGGAACAATGAATGTGGTTATCCTTAAGATTATTCCTCCATCCTCTATCAATCAACTAAATTCTTATAACTCCTCAAATCAAAATATGAGGAACTAAAACTAAAATAATCAGAAGCAATTTTATCTGCTTTGGGAGTCTTACGCTTCAATCTTGGAGAAGTTGTGCTAAAAGCTAATATCATACAAATTCCTCCCATCAAACCCCCTCAATAATTTTATTCTTCTCATCTTACACCTAGATGGTAAATGAGAATAACCTATGTGCTTTTCATCAAGTAATGGGGTATGACTCTAGTAGTTGAAATACCATTAAAATGTTATCCAAACCCTTATTGACAAGGGGGAACTTGTGTTGGACAACCCCAATGTATGTCCAAACCAAGCCCTTAACATTTTTAGACAACCTTTTCCCAATCATGCACCTACAAAAAATGAGATAAATAAATTTGATTCTTCTCATGATGCCCATGTCGTCAATAAGGTTCTCGACACACTCATTGTTGAAGAACCCACCACCCAATCTACCTCATCTTCACCCTCTCCACTTATTTAATTAGTGTAATTACCTTCTCTTCCTTTGGAGACTGAAACCAAGGAAATACCTTCTTCCCCTCCCCACTTATTAAGGTAAAGGAGTCATCAGCCCCTCATTCAATGTACATATTAGAGAAAGTAACCATCACCACTTTACCTCCTCTCTCAACTACCAAACAATTCACTTCTCCTTTGGAGATCATTCCCAAGGAAGAAACCACCATATCTACACCACCCATAGAGGAACCACCCATCCAAACCTTGCATTTTTTTATTGAATAAAAGGATGAGGTCACCATTCCCCTTTCTTAATTTATTGGTTTATCTTTCGAGTCCACTACCTAGGGAACAAGACCAGCCTATAAACTATTCTCTAGACTAGTTTAGAGATTAGAATTTATCTCCAAACCTAACATAGATTAAGCCACCTTTTGACAACAATTGGGACTCCCTTACATCACCAAACATGAACCTCCAACCACATCTTTGATAGGCCAACCCACCACTTCTATTATCCAACTTGCTATCATATCAACCAAACCAATAAAAACCTCTATCAACCCAACCATTTCTTAATCATCCAAAGCAACCAAATCCCAAATAACCAAATCATCCTCTATCAATTCAACCAAACTAACCAAAAATATTGGCATCTTCCCTACATAGAGCCTTAATCATCCATCCTTGAAATTAGAGCTAACCTCACCAAACCCATTAACCAAACACCAAAGCAAATCAACCAAGGAGGTGAAACCACCAAAAGGCTAGAAGGCTAAACTTCTACTTATTTCGACCTTGCCCTCTATTTTTGGGCCTCATCCCTCAACTTTCATTGGGAAGCCAAATATCTCAACTAAAGCCCAACCATCATTTTTGGTTACACCATCACTCTTGCTTTCGGACACAACCATCTTCACCAAAACATCAATAACCAAACTAGCTACCTTGACATCTTCTACCTCCAACTTATCAACTTCCTTATCTAAACCAAAATAATCAATTAAGAACACCACCTAACCCAAGACCTCTACCACAAATCCTATTTCCAAAATGACTTCCATCTCACCAACCAAGGCCAAAACCTTTATACCCTTGCCACCTTTAGCTAATCCTTACTCAACTATTTTCCAAATGTTACTACAAGCTTCTTGCTTGACCTTACCTCCTATCAAAGCATTTGACCCTCTTGGTTCAAAACTAGTCTGGTATAATGACCACCAAGTATGATCCTATCATAGGAGACCCAGGCATGACATGGAGAACTACAAAGCTCTCCATAATTGATCGACTCTATGATGAGGATGTTTTATTATCAAATGAACCTCCCATAAACCTGCTACCAATCTAACAAACAACAACCAATACCCAGTGCCTACCTCCTCCCTCCCTCTCACCTCAAAGTGATAGGGAACCAAACCACTCTCCTACCCTAACTCTTCCCTCTATCCATACTATCCATACGCTCACAAGATCATAACAGAAAGATAAGGGGAAGGCAAAAGTGTCCATCCCATGGACATATCCATCTTCTACCTCCCAACTAAATCAAATTCAAGCATCTTCACATTTTTCCAAACCCAATGTATCTATCTGGGGTACCTCTCAATCTAACCCCTCCAAATCAATCAGAAGAGTGGTTCTCAAAAAACTTCACCAAACCCTGACAAAGATGGGCCTATATAAATTTATTTCTACCTCACATCATCATTACCAAGAAATGATAGAGACATTGTAGTCAATAGAGGTCCAACTTGAAAACCCTCAACCTCTAGCAACCTTTATTGGTGCTCTCTAAATTTCTAACCTTATCACCTTTAAGGATTTTGAAATACCTTCTATCCACCATGATTACCCAGATCCCACTCTTTTCATCATTTCTTACATCAACTAAACCCACATCAAATAGGTTATGATTTATTAGGATCCAGTATTAATATCATCTCCTCCCATACCTATCATCAACTTAAACTATGAAATAATATCATGTCTGAAACCTCGACCATCCTTCAATCCTTCAATGACACCATGGCCATTACTTTAGGAACCATTGTCCTTCACATTCACTTAGGACATCAGACACTCCTAGAGCTCTTCTATGTAGTGGAAGGTGAATTCCAGTATAATGTTTTGATGGGATGACCTTGAATCCACTTCATGGGTTGTGTATCCTCTACCATTCATTATTGCATCAAATTTGAGCATGAAGATTAGGTTATCACTTTACAAGCTGACCCAAGTCCCTTTTCATCATGCAAAATGACTTATCAACCCAATCACATCCTCCTACCTCCATTTAGCATACCCTCATCATCCAAAGACAAGCCCTCAACCACAAAAGATGAAGTCATATCTTCTTCTACCAATGAGGCATCTACTAGTTCATTAATCCCCTCAGATCAAATCCCCACCATATACCACTTGGAATCAACATTCCAATGTCTTCCACTTTCAAAATATCACCTACTTACCCTTGATGCCTTCCCTACTCCCCATGAGTATGGGAAACTTAACAACCAACCAAGATATGAACCTAATATCAGATCCATTATTCCCCTTAGACCTTTAAACTGTCAAACCCAAATCATCTATGGGGGACTTGATAAGCCCTTTGGCACTTCCACTAACTCTTTTTCACCTTGACTATTCACCTCCAACTTCTCATATCTAGACAAATTAGAATTTGCCAAGACATACCTCTATTGATGTACCTAAAAGGGATTTGGCCTAGGTTGATATGAAAATGGACCACATGAGTTGCTTCTAATCAAAACTTGAAAACCACATGAAAAACATGGCCTCAGTTTCACACCACCTCAATAACAAACTAACATGCTTCCCATTACCATCATCGATGAGGACATCCCATCCTCACTATCTACTCCACCATCAATAGTTAAAGATTTTGATATCATCCCCCCTAACTTTTTTTTTAATCAACATGATCATCTCTAAAACCCTAAATTATCAAAAGGATGGGACAACCATAACCATCCCTATGACCCATTCCAAGATGATAGGAGATGACTCTGCTACCATTTATACCATTTGGTGTTAGGATGATAATTCTATTCTCACCCACCTTGTTGCACTAGATTCTTCCATCCATAAATCTCTTCCTACTTAGGCACTCCATATAACCCCCACATTATTAAAATTGGCTAATCATTGAATTTTGAGGAACTTTGAGACTTCCCCTCCTTCTTGAAAGACCACATCATAGCATTTGATTGGTCTTATAGCAACATGTTAGGAATTGACCCCTCCATCACTACCCATAACATAGCCACCAATTATGATGCCAATCCAATTAGGTAAAAACTTTAATGAATGCACCCTCGTATAGCCCTTCTCATCAAATAAGATATTTAGTGTCTGCTTATCCATCAATTTCATTTAACCTATTGACTATCTACAATGGGTCTCAAACATCATGCCTATCACCAAAGTTATAGGGGGACTACACATTTGTGTGGAATTTTGGGACCTCAACCTTGCTTTCCCAAAATATGACTTTCTTCTACCAAGCATTGACCAACTAGTTGATCTTAAAGCCAGCCATCAGATGTTATCTCTCATGGATAGATTCTTGGGATATAATTAGATCCTAATCACCCCCAAAGATCAACACAAAACTACTTTTGTCACCCTATGAAAGACCTTCTGCTATAAGGTTTTGCCTTTTGGATTAAAGAACACTGGTGTAACTTACCAACACACTATGACTTACATATTCTATGACCTTATCCATAAAATCATCGAGGACAATGTGGATGAGCTTCTTGGGAAATCAAAATATTGTAAGGATCATTTGCTCATTCTCAAGATTATCTTTGAGTGACTAATCCATTACCATGTCTGCCTTAACCCCAAGAAATGCATTTTTGGGGTTTTGTTAGGAAAGCTCCTTGGCTTTATCATTTCCCTTTGGGGAATTTAATTTGATCCTACCAAAATAAAAGTAATACTCAACATGCTTCCTCTAATCAACCTCAAATAACTCTATAGTTTGTAATGGAAGCTCCAATCCATTCATTACTTTATCTCCCATCTCTCAGACTGATGCCAACCCTTCCATCACCTGCTAAAGAAGGATGTGTCCTTTAAATGTAATGATGATTGTCAAAATGCCTTTGATTCATTTAAAAAGTACCTTTTGTATTCACCTATCCTCACTCCTCCTAAGCATGATCAACCTTTTACCTTTATATCTCCACCATTGATCACTCCTTAGGGGCCATGCTCGCTCATCAAGATAAAACAAAATAAAGAGCAAACCATCTACTACATCAATTACATTATTGTAGAGTACAAAACTCAATACACCCATACTGAGAAATTTTACATATTTTTAGTCTTCATGGCCACCAAACTTCTCCACTACCTTCTTAACCACAAAATCTATGTCATAACATATATTGACCCACTCAAGTATATGTACTCTAAGCCATACCAAAACCAACATATGGCTAAGTGTCTCATTATTTTAGTTGATTTTGACCTTGAGTTTCTTTCCTCTTCAACCTCCTCCTCTTGAGTTTCCTGATGAGTCCATCATGGCCCTCTCTCAGGTAAACTTCACCTATCAAGTAACCATGTTCTTTGATGGATCAAAGTGTCATCATGGTGGGGGAGCTGGCATTATCCTTATTCCTATTCATGGTGAACCTTTTCCTTTATCCTTCAAGCTATAAATTTGAATGTACCAACAATATGGTTAAATGTGAAGCCCTAGTCACAGGCCTTCAAACTACATTAGCCTTAGTAGTTAAAATGATGAACATCTTTAGCAACTCTAAACTAGTGGTTAATCAAATCAATGGCTCTCACTAGTGTAAGAATGATATTTTGAAATAGTACAAAAAACTAGTTAAAAAACTTTTTACATCATTTGAACATTACCATATCCAAACCACCCCATAATCTATGAACAAGTTTGTCGATACCATGGCTTCCCTCACTTCTTAGATCCCATATGCACCCTCTAATTCTAAGTTATCTATCATTATCCATAGACTTACCCAACCCTCTTATGTCAAACTAGATTCTCCCACCATCTTTAATGTGAAGGAGTCCTACCCTAATCTTTGGTATTAGCAGACCTTCAACTATCTTCACCTTGCCATCATTCCTTTTGGTCTTTCTAGGAATGTTCAAAGATCATTTATCTAGAGTACCTCATGTTATACCATTATGGGTGGAATTTTTTATAAACACACCTTTGACGGTCTCCTCTTTTGTTGCCTATATAGTCATGAAGCCTCTCATGTTATCAAGGAAAAACATGATGGGATCTATGGGTGGCACTTTAGTGGCCTCACCATGATTAAATGCATCATTTGCCTTGGCTATTACTGGCCTACCCTTAACCAATACTACTATGATTATGTGAATAAGTGTGTTAAGTGTCAATAACATTCTAATTTACATCATGCACCTAGCCATAGTCTTCATGTATCCATAATTTTTTGGCCCTTATCATAATGGGGTTTGCACCTTATTAGTGAAATTAACCCCCATTCTTCACATTGACACCATTCTATCATCACTACGACTGAATATTTTACCAAATGGGTAGAGGCTATTCCTCTTGTCTCAACCAAAGTGGAAAATATTATCAACTTCATCAATCATCACATCATCTATTATTTCAATGTTCCTCACAAAATTATTACCAACAATGGTAAATATTTTTAAAAAAACAAGTCCAAGGTCTTTGTGATGCATTCAACATCAAGTTAAGTTTCTCTTCACCCTATTATCCATAAGTTAATGGATAGGTGGAAGCCTCCAACATAACTCTTAACAATATGCTAACTAAAATGGTCAATGCATCTAATTGGTATTAGCATTTACACATCCCTCTTGCCTTATGGGCATATCATACTAGCATCCAAACCCCTATGGGTGCTACCCCCTTCTCTCTTATTTTTGGAGTGGAGGTTGTCTTACCTCTCAAAGTCCAAATTCCTTCACTTTGTATATTCCTACAAGATATCATTTATGAATATGATTATCATCAACACCATTTAGCTCATCTTGAGCTACTTGACGAAAATCATTTAGCCACCCTCACTCATCTCCATGTCTATCAAGAGTGCATCAAAAGAGATTATAAAAAACACCTTAAAGTATAAGAATTCAATATCAGAGACCTCATCCTAAAGGAAAATCAATATGTCACTAATATGGAGAAAATCAAGTGAGGAAAAATTTCTTTCAATTGGCTTAGACCTTATATCATAACACACAAATATGGATCAGGAGCTTATCGATTATCCTCTCTTAAGGGAAAATGAAAACTTGAGCCCTTCAACACCTCGAATCTACATCCTTTCTTTTGTTAAAAAGGATCAAACTCACCTTTTCTCTAACTTAAGCTCATCCTTTGCTTTAAAACCACATTCATCTCCTTATTTGAGGGGGTAACTAATTAAAACTAAATCATGTGATTATTCATCATAATCATAGCCTAGTCTTCAATAATGGGTACCACAGCTCTACCCATGGCATGATTCTCATGGTCTTTCTCTCTTTACACCTAATTAATCTTCATGTGCTTTTAGTTTTGCCTTCATAAAGGTCGACCTTTAAGCCTATATAAACAAGTCTATGTCAAGCAAAAAATCAAAGCAAAGTCATAACCAAAAACAATCATGGGTCATTCCTAACATTTTCAAACTACTCCCTCAAAGGATAGTTGTTGGAAACATATAAAAATTATTCCACATAAGGTAGACTGATCCCTTGAAGGATAGCTATCAAAGGCATTAAACAAAGCACACAAACTTAGACCACTCCCTTAAAGGATGGTTGAGTAAAGAATTTATCAAATCATAGCAATTTATCAGAAGCATCCCATATCGATCAACTTCCCCAACCCTTTCAATCAACAACATAATCAGCAAAATAATTTTGACATTTACAATCAACTCTCATACATAATAATTTTAAAATATGTAATTATCTCTCATGAGTAGGCTTATTGCATTGATCAGTTTAGACCTTATATGACATATAATTGTTTATACTAGCTCTTTGGTATCCTCTTGAAGAGGCATGCTAGTCTCGCAATAAGGTTAAATTTTCATCCATCTCCCCTTTATACACTATAAAGCAAGGAATTTTGAGCTCACTTGACATAATGTGAATAAGACACCTTTCTAACTAACTAATGAATGATAATGCAAATCATTTGATGGGCTTATGTTCTTTAAGCCAATCCAACTTTGGTTTTGATTTAGTCCTTGCCAAAGAAGAAGCATCATGCCTTCTTCTTATCCTCCCATAATTGGTTAATATATTCACTTAGAAGTTTTGTCTCTTCATTATCTTCTCTTTCTCACATCTCATTTTGTTATTTAACTTACTTTATTTGTTTTACCTTAAGAAAAATGACCATAACCACATCACATCATGTAATCATCATATAATGAACAAAAACAAATATTGTTAGCATAAACCATGTCCATGAACATAATCAACATCATAGCATCCATGAACAATAAAGTAATAAACCATTTTCAACACATGCCTAAATCTAAATGGAGAAGCATAAAGTCATTAAAACTTAGCATCAACATCATCATCATATCAATGGTCATCTCAAAACATGAAATTAGGATCATCACATCCATTAAAGGCATCATCATAAAAAATAACAAACAAACCATAAACAATAAATCCATGTGATCAACATCATCACATTTTCCATCCATCACAAAAACCATTATCATATTGAAACATACCAATTATGGCCATCATAACAACATCATCCAAATCCATAACCAGACATCATCATCAACATAAATAAAAAATCATCACATGCCTAGCTAGGTGAGACCATATCATAACCATAATCCATAACATCATCAATGATCAACATGAACATCAACACTATGAACAATAAACAGTATGCAAAAAGTGTGAGTCTATAATCATAAGTAACCGCATAATCATCATGTATACAGTAAATATACATGTATCTCTCTCAAAATATACATCTCACCACATCAGCTCACAAGCCACTATCAAAATGATATACAAAAATATAATATCTCATAACCATATCATAACTATGCCCCTGAGGCACCACTATCTCCTGGGGCATCACTGCCTCCTGGTGCCTGTCCTCCTAAGATCCTTACCTATCCTCCCATAAACATAGCCCACTATCCTAGTGTCACCATGTTATCACCACCTACCAAAGTAGCTCTGTACTCATCCCATTGAGGCTCATTATGATAATGTCTCAAGACTATCACCTCATAATAGTGGAGCTCCTCCACTGTGGCTATATACCCTGCCATGGGGATAGTGCCTAGTGGTCTTGTAGGTATTGGGCTCCTCTTCTGGCCTATCCCAAGGAGTCTCTCTTTTGGGTAACCAAGGCTAGTAGAGCTTTAGCCTAGTCCCTCTCACTTATAACTATATCCACCTAGCCATATGCCACTTCTAACTGACCCTATAGTGTTGCCATGATAGCCTATGCCATGACTAGTAATGCTCAAACTTGATCTCTCTCTATAATCACAACCTATACATTTGAGGCAACCCCCTTATGATGGCACCTATTGACCACCTCCACCAGCTAGATCCACATCCATCACCTATCACCCATCATCATCACCCCCAAAATCAGCTATTGTCTAAGTGCCTGGTACCACACTGGGTGCCCATCTACAAAACCTACATCATCTATCTTTGTCATAGTATCTCTTGTGATCAATGAAAACTTGTACAAGATGTGGCTCAGAAATTAGAAGCTCTGCATCCTCCCACCTATATCTCAAGAATGGAATTGGAATACCTTTCACTAGGCCAAACTATCACTAAACCCTATTAAAAGGAATGAGTTATATCTCACCCTCTCTCCTACCAAAGATCCACCTATAGCTATATAGAGATAATGTATACCTCCGATAATGATCCGACTCTAGAAACCTAATGTATGGCCTCCAAATCATGTCACCAACAACCAAGGCATCTAGTGCACCTCTGAATTGATTAATTTAATGAACTCCTCCACCTAGTCCTAAAAGGGCAAAATCATCTCTCCATTGCATGAATCAAACTCTAAACTCCATCTATGCATACCCCTCCCATAGCATCCCCATCAACCTCAACACTCAGATGTGTTCACAAGCTAAATAATGTAGAAAAAATTCTGCACTGATACCATACCTCCTATGACCTCTAAAACCCCACATCTCCTTTATCTAGACTAGAAGCATAGGCACCCAATTGAACATTGTGCACCCAATAACATCTCAACTAGAACCCCTAGCAAAAAATAGATAATCCTTCTACTACTTGAGTTTGGTATGAAAAAAACATGAGACCTCCATCATCATCATGGTCATCAACCTCTTATCATGTCTAACCCTCTGTTATAGTAGAGTGTAATTAAAACCCCTAGCATGCCACCTAGAAAAATTATGGTCATCTCTATATAGTAGCTCCATGAGATCATCTCTCTCCTCAATGTGGTAGATTAGCTCACCCTGAATGGGTGTTCATGTAATCTTGTAAACATCCTCAAGTAAGATTGTCATCTCACCAATAGGTATTAGGAAGGTGTTAGTAGTCAGATCCCATCTCTTAATGAGGGCCACTATCATCATCGTGTCTCATGACATGTGCTAGTAATACAATATCACACCAAGCCCCACCTGCTCTATGTGTGCCCAGTTAGTAATAGTCATACCTCAATAAATCTTAGTGAAGATCCAAGGCACTTGATCTTACATCTGAATCTACTCTCATGCCTACAATGCTCATTAGGAAACAAAGTTAGTTCACTACCACACTTTTCATGTAAACTATATCACCCTCCCCTACTTTGCCCATTTGATCATTACCTATTATCTTACAACTCTATTTTTGACCTCATCCATCACTATAACCTTAAACTACTACCTAAAGTTTACCTTTGACATCTCACTAACCATCAAAATTTTAAACATTCAATATACAAACACTTTTAAACACATTTCTACCCTAGTTGACCATTGATGGTTAGGCGACCAATCATCAATGGTCATCGATCATCGAAAATCAGGTATGACCATTGACAGTTGAGTATGATCATCAATAGTTGGGTATGACCATAGATAGTCACTATGCATGACTAACGGTGGAATACTCCTAACCCTACCCACCCTATAACACACCCAAACACTAGAACCAGACCATAAATTTACCTATCACCTATTCTACCCTCCCCTAATCCTACCTTACCCTTCCAATTTTGAATTTTGCCTAAAAAATTCACCTACATAACCAAAATCCCTAAAAACTAGGTCAACCCCATTATACATCCACCAAATAATGATAAAATAACCAAATTTAACTTACAATGCTTTTGCAAAATCAAAACTACATTATCAATTAAAAGTAACCCCACCTCATTCCTTAGCTATCATCAAGGAGGAATCTTAGGATCTATTACCTAACCACATCCTCATCCACCTTGCATCTTGGCTCAATAAACACTCTAATGTTCTGGCCCACTCAATGCCACTTACCCATTCACCCACTTAGTAAATGTCATTAGAATCTTCACACAAAATGCCAAATAACTAGATGCCAAAGTCAAATTGTTCAAATGAATGATAATGACAAGTGGAGTCACTTTTGATTTTTCCCCTTTTAGGGTTTCTACCTGACTACCAATCATTAGGGTGACTGCTAATGGTTGACATCAAGACCCCTTACCATCGATGGTCAGGAAGTTATCATTTTTACTTTTGCCTCATGCAACTACTTTTTGGAACACCAAATCTAGTGCCTCTCAGGACATTACCTTCTCTACCAACCACATCACCTCACCACTAGTCATTTTTTTGCCCACCTAGTATGCAATTTGTGATGACCTTGCCTTGGTATTTTTAACCACACTAACAACAATTACCATGTTGAACTTTTTTGAACTTGTGCTACCTTACACATACCTGACCAACTTATGTCTTATCAGGATCACTTCCTACTTTAGATACTCATGAGTACACCAGACCAATTTGTGTTTTTCCTAAAAATACTTCCTACCTTGGATACCCATGAAAACACAGACCTTTCCTAGGATACTTTCAATAATGAGTGTTCCCAAACACCATGCCTAAATATGGTCACATGGTTCACTTTGTCCTTCTATCATTGACCTTAATTTTTACCAACCATGATAACCTAGTCAATGTGCGATCTTGGCTATCACACTTTTGTCATACTTTGTATGCATGTTCGTGCTTCAATGCCCCACCTATCATCACCTTCACCACTCATCAAACCTACACCTGATTCTATTTTACCTCATCACTTCTTGGTTTGAGGGGCAACACCTCCTCCCATGTTTGGGGTAGCCAAACCTTTGACCCACACTCTTTTTTTATTTTTTTTCATTTGTTGATACAAATTGCATAACAAAAAGGGGGCAAAATATAGACACTAAAAAATTGTACACTATGGTTCCAAGTGTCGAAACACCCCTAGACCACATAAGGAACCCCTTGGGACCAACCTTAACCTTTCAACTGATAACCACACCTAACTCTAGTCATCTTGACTTACTGGTTGAACCCACCTTTTAAACCTAATTTGACCTTGACCCTTGACCACTAATGGTCACCCTAACTATCGATGGTCACCCTAACTATTGATGGTCATCTAATTTATGTGTGAACCCATGCATGTGAGAGCTAAATTTAGACAGTAAGTTAGACCTCTTATTAATGTATTATTGTACCTCTCATTCCTTCTTATAAGAAGAGAGAAGTAGGAGGTGGAAAAGGATCCATAACTATCAATAACTTTTATATTTAGAGTTTCTTTTGCAAGTGTTCTTCTAGAGATCCAACAATCCAACCATTATGATAGATATCCAAAGTACTATCATCCATCAGCTAACAACCAAGTACCATTACTCTATTGAAATCATTCCAGACTCTATCAAAAAAAATTATACCTTAATCATTCATCTAGAAAACCTCTAGCAAGTTAAGTATTTGTTTTAATTATTCAATCACTTTGTTTATACTTCACAATCAGCCTAGCCTAAACTAACCTCTCATAATCTTATTCTAGAACCTCATCAACCAACCTTTTACTACCTAGGACCCAACCCACAGTAATCATTGATAGTTTGTTCCAATCATTGATGGTCACCCCAACCATCGATGGTCATTGTGGCACAAAATAACAAGAAGCTATTTTCACCCACTTACCCTCAATCAAATCCTATTATCTTTTTCTTTGCCTGATTATAGAGCCCTGACCTATTTTTTGAAGCATACCCAGCCTATTTAGCATTAGTCTTGACTCGCTTATTTATATGATTAGTTAATTTCATCTATTATTTTATCAAGCACTTCTTGTACTTAATTTTGATATCTTTTATGATTTATGCAAGTAATTTATCTTTTAATTTATGAACTTAATTCTTTAAAAAGTGTGGATTGATAGCCTCCTAGGGAGCTCTTGTTACCAGAATATAGCTAGTGCTAGGAAATCCACCCAACTATCTATCTAACCAATCATTTACTTCAGTGTTGTCTAATCTACAGATCATTCCTCTCAAGCTAAAGAGGAGTATCTACAATCATCTAATTTAATTCATGCATAACCAAATAGGTTTTTCTACCATACATGAATCTAGTTTCTTTCTTTCTTGGAATGTAAGTTGAAATTATTTTAAACACTTACCAAGGATTGTACCTAACAAAGTAGTTGAATAAAAAATTACTACCCAATTGGTCAAAAATATTGATGTTGACTTGATGAAGGCTAAGGAATCAATTATTCATCCAAATACTCTTAGAATTAGAAGGATGCAATATATAAGATTGGGGCACTTTTAATTGGTTGGAAAGATTAGGACACATTATGGGTTCAAACTGGCACCTTTCAAACATTGGGACCCTAGAAATAATGTAAGAGATCACCTTAGAAAAAATGAAATAAAAATAAGGATCAATTATGGGCACCAGTCTTATGACTATGACAATATATTTATCAATGTTGAAGTTGATTCTAGAGTGTAAAAAGGAATACGTAAGACCAACATGTTTGTGATTGTGGTGTAGAGGATCTAATATGATCCTACCATCACTGGGGAGGATGCCAAGATGATTAAGAAGTATGAATGGATTTCCAAACCTATTAATAGACCCCCTCCTCAGGTAAAATAAGAAACATAGGAAAAATCTATCTCATTTGTCTAATATTATATTACAAAAGGAGTTTTAACACCTAAAATCTCCTCAATACACACAATCACTGTTACTTCTCCACATCACATCAAGTTAGAACCTCAATGCACAGTTGAGGAACAAATACTTTCAAGTCCCAACACATTAGCTTGGATTTTATCCATGATTTTTTTCCCCATTAACACTTTCAAAATAATTAAGTCTTCCTTCCTTTCTATCTCAAGTTCATATTTCCTATCCTTCTTTATCTCCACCATCACTGGTAATTCCTTAGTCCACTAGACTACCATGTCTATCACCTATCATTCCTCTAGTGATTACCACTCCTCCACCTCCCTCACTATCTTCTACCACTACAGTCCCTCCATCTCCCATTCCACCTTCAACTAGGCTAGCCTATATGGTTAGCCTACATTTTATAAGCTAGGAAATAAGAAATAAGGCTTACGCCCATCTTAATTAAATAACAACATCTAAAGTTAATTGGGTATAAAATATTACTACGAAAAGAGGTAATATACTTGAATGGCATTAAGAGATGCAAGCCCTAGTCTTAATAATTTTCAAATTGGGAGAGGGAAACTATATCTATCCTGGCTTACTTAAGAGTCATTCAAGTAATCAATCCATAGGGGTAATTGGTGCTCAGATCCATTTTTGAGAATCTTTTACAGACAACAGATAGTTTTAGATCAAAGATTGAAGGCACTATCTATAGAACCAGTTATGAAATAATTCAAATAGTAAATTTTACAAGGGAAAAAACTATAGGGGCTGAAGCACTGCATGTAGAGGTTAGAGCTACATTGGGTGTACACAAAAAATTAATGGATAAGCTTCCTCGTTTATTCAAAAAATATTTTCTTAATTTTGAGACCATAGAGGTTAGCATATAGACAAGTCACACACATTACCTATAGGTGGAAGCAACCAAGCACTCCACTTTAGAAGTAGGGGTCATGCCCATTCCACCTCAGAGTGTTTAGTTTCCCAAGTATACATTAGTGCATACTCAAACTAGGTCTGCATAGGTGCCACTTACAGTGACCATAGACACAACTACATTGGCAACTACTTTGGACTTATCTACAGTTCTAGTGTGTACTTTAGTTGTAATTCCAAGTTTAACTCTAGTTCCATCGACTTCAACGTCTATTTTAGTATGTCATAGTTTTATTCTTTTAGTAGTGTTACATTAGCACTTTACACACACACACACACACACACACACACACACACACACACACACACACACACACACACACACACACACACACACACACATATGTGTGTGTGTGTGTATGTATATACATATATATATATATATATGTGTGTGTGTGTGTGTGTGTGTGTGTGTGTGTGTGTGTGTGTGCGTGTGTGTGTGTGTGTGTGTGTGTGTATGCATGTATTGATTGAGATGGAATTGTTAGTTCCTAATTCATTTAGTTTATGTATATTGTATTTTAGATGAAGAGTTCTATTTTGAGTAATCATTGTTGTACATGCACATTTTGCATGAGATTAGCATACTTTGTTATTTTCAGGTATGTATTTTTAGACTTTGCTTGAGAGATGAGGCCTTCCCCATCCCAAGATTATTTATACTTGTATCTTCCTATTAAAAAAGAGGAGAATTTTGGTTGTTAATATTAATAAGAAATTTTAATAAGTCATGAAATTTTAGTCTTGATGTACAAAATCTGATTCTTCTCCAAACTTGTGGATTTGGTAATAATTTATGTCATTTTAGTTTCTTAGTATTTTGGTTGTGCAAGAATTATATTTTTGATATACAATTATTCATATTGAATTATAGTTGATCTGAATGACTTTTGCATATAAATCATAATCCCCCGTTTAGATGTGTTATTGCAGTCTTACAAATGTGATAATCTTTGATTTTATATGTTTAAGTATGTTTTATTTTAGTTCCCTTTGAATCCTTATTGTGTTTGATTTTTGGTGTGCTATAATAGCCCACAACAAACATTAGTATGTGATTCCTTTTCTAACCCCTAGTTTAAGTATTGGTCTTGAAAGGTTTTATTTGGTGTGGTCCATAAGCCTCCTTTTCTACCCTACCTTTCACTTATTTTGAGTTTATTTTGAAGTCCTATCCACCTTAGGTTATAACCATCATCATTACACCCATCTCAAGTATAATTAGATTCACTCACAATTGACCCATCCATGGTAAACAAACTACCTTACTCACCGATATTTCACCAACATGTTGTTTACAACATCAAATACCTTGCAACTCATGCCTTGGAGTGATTAATCATCAATATTTAAATGTTAGAGGCTACCTCATAAAAATTTCTATGGTGCACAAAAAACCCAAATCAATAATAATTAAGCTAGCTCTAAAAAGAGAGCCTACACCTATACCTCTATTTTATTTGAAATAAATCACTTGAGTTGGACTGCAAGCACCCAAAATATTAACAAGGTCAACCTCAAACACTAAGTTGATATTTTTACCTTTGGAAATCCATTAAAAAATTAGGTCTGATGAATGAGTTAGGAGATAACTCTCCAGACAGATAACCTCATCTTTTATTACTTCGAATGGCTAAATCCAAGCTCCAACCTAGCTAACTAACTTTGTCATCAACATCACTAGGGTTATCCATGATCTACTAAAAAACCTTGAGAAATATATTCCTTCCTTTTCTCCCTCAGGAGGAAGGATTGCTAAATAATATATTAAGGCCTTTAAAATTGATTTAGGGATATTGAATGTAACCCAAAAAGATGTGGCATGCAAATTATTTCCCTTCACATTGCTAGATGCATCCCATGACTAGTTTTTTAATATCCCAAAAGGTTCCATCACCTCTTGGAAAGAATGTCAAAACACCTTTTTGGCATAATTTAGCTAGGTCATCAGTGCAAGTGTTGTTTATCAACACTTTGACAACATGAGAAGATATCCAAATGAGCCAATTCTAGCCTTCAATGCTAGATTTCAGAATATGTATAATATAATTAAGACTACCTATAAACCTAATGAGGCATTGGCCCTCAATATGTACAAGAATGCTCTGGACCCTATGACTATTCTCTTTACATGTAGAGTTGTCGGTATTGATACACTTCCTTTGGATTATGTAATAGCTATCAACATAGACAAATAATTGAACCCTTAGATGAAATCTTTAGCCCCACATAGTCATGGCCCTATTTTTCTGGCTTTTAATCCAATTCCAAATACAAATCAAAATACTATAGCCCAAAACTAGAATTAGGTATATAATCAATTGCATTTAACCCATGTTCCCCCAAACCAACATATTAGCTTTCTGAGTAATTATATGCCTGGGTGTAACAAATAAAACTTGAATCAATCATTTATACCAATCAATACTACTATGACATAGAGTATTAATTCTAATTCCATAATAAGAGAATCAGAATCAATACAGAAGATGGTTCATAAAGTATGCAATGAGTTTTTGAACATGCAAAAACACATGGGTAATATTAGAGGAGAAATACTAATTAGAGCTTCAAATTCTAGAGGTACAATAAACCTTTCAATAGGTCTAGGAATAACATAGAATAACATCCACTTAATAGGATACTAGAGATCAATATCATGGAAGTAGCCCTTCCAAATTGGTGTCAAGTTCATAACACTACATAACATGGTGAGTTAGACTGCATCAAGTTCTACACAACCTTCAAGATATTTTAAAAAGATATGGATAGGTAATAAATCTTTGCACATCAAACAAAACCTTCCTACTCTACTAATCTTGGACATTCTAGTAAAACATGGTCTTTGAGACCTATGATCTCCCATTTCTAAAAGAAGAATATATTGAACTAGAGGATAATAGAGATGAGATCCATGTATTCTAATAGTTCCAAAAGTACAACTATAATATGAGGATATATCATCTTGTTTCTACTTCAACACCTCCAAATAATAATGCTATTACTCCTATAGATTATCAAGCCAACAATAACCCATCTCCCCTTAGGAGATATGAGCAGTTTTAGAGCATAGATTCACAAAATAAAGCTAGGTACACCATTGTTGAGGACATGATTAAGATCAAGGCTAATATCACCCTACATGAACTGGCTTAGATCACCAATTAAAAATAATTATTGATCAAACCCCTAATCGAGAGATCATATACCTCAAACAAGTCCAAATATGTGCATCAAATGTGATGGTATTTAAAGATAATCTTAAAGTATCACCATTTATGCTAACTAGATGAATGTTTGGAAATAATGTGCACACTACTTGGTTTACTCAGGTGCCTCAACCAATGTGATATTGAAAACTATGTGTAAGAAGTTAGGTTTAACTATATATAATTTAAAGAGGGTGGTCTTACAATTAGACAAGTCTTCTATCCCATGTGTTGGAGAAATAACAAATGTGCACATTCAGTTAGAATTTGAACCACGTGTACAGTACACTATCAACATCTTGGTCATCGACATTATAGAAGCATACAGTCTATTTTTAAGTTGAGATTGGTCCAAGATAATGAATGGATATATAGACACCAGATTTTCACATATGTGGTTGCCTTGGAAAGGGGTAGCCAATCAGATTTATGTGGATAGAGAACCAAAGATGAAGTATTTGATTGCTAAGTATAAAGCCACTAACAATAAATTGGACTTCATGTCTTCATATGCAAGAGTTTATACATTCACCACCAAGCAAGAGATGCTTGAATAATAATTTGAAGGTCCATCTCATTTATGGACTGTCTATTTCAATGAAACTAGATCAAAATAGGTTTCTATTATTGGCATATCACAAATAGAACCCTATGTTAAATATTACCTTGCTACCTACAAGTTACAATTCCCTTACACCAACAACATAGTATAATACAAATCTCTCATTCTCATCTTTCAATTTAAATTCAAGTACAAAGTTAAATAATTATAGATCTTTGGTGACTTTGAGCTAGTCATTAGTTACATCAAAAATAAGTAGCAGTATAATATCACCTTCTTAAATAAGTAAAAACATCAAGTGTGGGATTTTATTGAGTCCTTTAAAGGATTCAACATCAAATCCATCCTTAGGGAGAAGAACCAGACAACTAATTTGCTAGCAGATTTAGTTGCTAATCTGACACCACTCTAAGAGTCCAAGGTCTAAAAGTTCTCAATGGAGTTGGTTCATTACCCCTCTATCCCAGATAATGTGGAAAACTTCCACATGTTTGAGGATGGCCAAAATATTATGTAATTCATGAATAGTTATAGAGCTTTTGAAGTTCAGATAATAAATTAAAAAGATGTCAAAACCATACATGGTAAAGACCTAGGAAAATATAGCATTTTGTAATTGAAGGAGAACTGCATCGCTCTGAGCATGGTCTCCTTGGAATGAGATTTATATTTAGACACCCAAAATTAAAATCAAAAACCATCGAGGGAAACTAAATCATAATTCATCAAATAAAATATGGGCATTCACCAACACCCTCAGCATGTTAATGTCAGCCTAAGTTACATTGAAATTGAGAAACATAAGCCAAAATACCTAATATAGAAATAAAAAGATGTGATAGCTTGGACATAAAAAGACCTAAAAGTCTTTGAGCCTAGATTCATTACACACACTATCTCATTGAAGCCAGATCATAAGCCTTTCAAGCAGATACATAGGCTGGTAAATCTAATTCTAGAATGTTTAATTCAAATAGAAGTACAAAAGTTGGTAGAGGCTAAAATTATCTTCCTAATTTGGCACTCTACATGGGTAGCCAATTTGGTACTAGTCAAGAAAAAGAGAAGATAAATTATACTCTGTGTTAATTTAAAGAACCTAAACAAATCATCATAGAAAGATAATTACCCCTACTTTCATTGGATGAGGTAATTTGAATGGTGAGTGGATCAGAGATGATGTCCTTCTTGGATGGATTCTTTGATTACAATTAGGTACCAATAAAGACAGAGGATTAGGTGAAGAATGCCTTCAAAATAAAGTGGGGAACTTTTACATATAAGAAGATGCCATTTGGATTAATTAATGCAAGATAAACTTTCCAAAGAACCAGGGACTTCACTTTATAAGGGTTGGTTGGAAAGTGCATCACCATATATATAGATGATCCCATTGTGTTCTCTAAATATAGAGATGATCACATAGACCATCTCTAAAATGTGTTTTATATATGTAAAATTTATGGAGTGTCAATTCAAATAAAATAATCCTTGGAGTTATCAAAAGCAAGCTGTTGGGACATGTCCTCTCCAAAGATGATATCTCCATTAATTTAGATTGGGTTTGGGAAATATCCAAGTTGACACCCCCCAACAACAAGAAGTAACTGAAGTCCTTTCTTGATAAGATAAAATTTGTGTGAAAATTCATTTTTTGATTTATATAAATTTTCAAACCATTAAATTATATGCTAAAAAAAGATACAAAGATAGAATCCTAGAGATTTTTCCAAGATATTAAGACCGCTATTATTCAAGTCCCAGTTCTAATTAGTCTAGACTTTAATAAGGACTTCTATCTTTATTCATTCACTTCAGAACATACTATATTTATTGTGATGATAGAAAAGGTAGATGAAAATGAACATCCCATTACCTTTATGGGCACTAACTTAAAGGATGCAAAGTTGAAATAATCTTTTATAGACAAGAATATTTATGCCTTGATCAAAGAGGTGAAAATGTTCATGCACTATATTTTGTGAAACAAAATATATTCCATTCTTCTAGATCTTGATGTCAAGCTCACACTTGGTTATAATGAAGTAGGCAAAATAAGAGGTAAATTGATGGCCAAACTCCTAGAGTTTAAACTTGAAATTAATCTAGCCAAGATGGTGAGAGGCCAAGAAATCATCTAGTTGATAACTGAGACTGATCCACAAATTAGTATTGAAAATATTAATGAGACTCAGGTAATTGGAATGAGGGGTACACTCAAATCATCCATTATTTTCTCATCGGTACATATCTTTATGAGCTAAATAGAGAGCAGAGAAAAGCCCTTAGGCTCAAATCAACACACTATATGATCAAAAAAGAAATACTATACAAAAATAACTATGAACGAATCTACCTAAGATGAATTTCAAAAGAGGAAGCTATAGATATCTTAGACAATTTACATCAGAAGATAGGTAGTGGGCATCCCTCAAGTAATGCAACAACTCAAAATATTATGAGAATGGGGTACTATTAGCCTACCATATTCAAGGATGTGCATAACTATGTCAGGACCTACCATAATTGTTAGGTATTTGGGAAAAGAGAAGTAAATTTTGCCATGCCCTTGTAGATAGTGATTGAACAATGTCCCATTGCCTAATGGAGCCTTGATTTCATTGGGGTGATAAATCCAAACTCTTTAGTAGGACATAATTTTATTCTAACAACTACTATCTATTGCACCTAGTAGACAAAAGTTATAGCAATAAAGAATTCTAGAGCAATTGATGTTGTCAAGTTTTCAGATGAAAACATATTATTCAAGTTTGGCACTCCCATTTCCTTATTTTGTGATAATGGTCTAGATTTTCAATATTATAAATTGATAAAATGGTCTTATGATAATAAAATCATAATCAAGTTCTCTTCAAATTATTAACCACAAGGAAATGGAGTAGTTGAGTTTACCAATAAAAATCTAATGGATGCCATTAAGAAGTTGGAATAAGACAAACCATGAGAATGACATATATTGTTGAAATATGCACTATGGGCAGATAGAATCAAGAATAAGCAAGCCCTCAAGGCTTCACATTTACTAATGGTGTATGGATAATAACCAATCTTCCTTATTGATCTTAAGATATCAACATATCAGTTTATGAAAGAGTACATGTGAGAAGATGAAAGAATACAATCTAGACTACTAGACATAGTCCAGATGGATAATATAATAAATGAATCACTACACAGCTTTAGTAAGCATCAAGATATTGTCAAAATATAGTTTGATAAAAAAAATTAAGCCTTCAGATTTTTAGACCTAGTGTTTCTATGGGTAATACCACTTGAGAAGAAAGGACAACATGATAAGTCCACTCCTTTATGTATTGGACCATATCAGATATCAAATATCCTAGGTAAGAATGTCTTCTAGTTAAAATACCTCCAAGGTAATGACCCCACCTTTCCAGTCAATGGATAGTTTTTGAAGCACTACTTCATGGCCACTCTATTTGGAGAGGCTTTATAATGATTGTAAGTGGAAATGTGAATTTAGGATTAGCATATATTTATTACTTTATAGGTTAGATTCATTACTTTCTAGGTTATATTTATTACTCTATAGGTTAAATTTCTTTCTTTCTAGAATAGATTTCATGCTTTCTATGATTAGTCTTTCCTATTTTCTGCATTTACTTTTAGTACATTAGTTTTTATGTTTTCTATTTATATTTTTAAAATGTAGAATAGACCAACGGATTCCCTACATTGAGATTATAAAAGAACTGCAAAAATAAGGGGATGATTCATAAGGATGCACAGTTGGTCCTTAGAAATTATTTATTCTAACAATAATAGAGCTTCAAGGGTTAAGGTATGCATTTTGATTTAATTAGGTATTGCCTTGGTTGAATGAGTTCACTAGACCTCTGGGATTTACTCTAATATAATCATGAAATTTTTATAAAGACTTTCCATTTATAAAAAATTAGCTGCACTATAACATGATTAAACTTGAGTGTGATATAATAAAAATAGAATTGGATACACACTGACAGGGACATATTGATTGAAATAAGTTTTCTTATGCATACACCTAGCCAATGATGATTCCAAACCTTTCTTCCATCTATGTTTTAAAAAAACATATATTGTCATACAAACTAATAGAGGAGGGTGATTCAAGTAATCTCTATTAGGGATATGGACACCTAGATGGCGATAGATCAAGGATTTGGGTAGAATTAAAGGTATCTCTATCAAGGCTACAAATGCCTAGCTAGTATTAGATTAATACCTGGGCTTTCCTTATTATTTAGTTATAATTTTTGAGATCAAAATGAAACCTGCAATGTATATCCAAGACTTTGTCAAAACTCTCATAAAAATGGAAAATTGAATTCACAAGATCACACACTCAAATTCAAGGAATGAAAAAGGTTAGTATGTTTCACAAGGCAGCAGGAGTTTGTTTCAAGGTCCGGTTTGTTTATTCTTTCCTAATAAGGGCCAAAATTTTGTTATGGTGCATTTTTGAGATTCTAGGTTCTCAAAATACTCAAGAGTATTTTCCCCACTAATTTTCCATTTTTTATGTGTTAACACCCACACCCCATTTCTCAAAATTCAAATAGGGATCCATTGTTAATCAGATATTATTATTTGAGGTTTTCTTAACTAAAAGTCTATGTCATAGAGTTTGAAAGTGAAAAATTCAAATAATTTATCTAACACTAAAATGAATTTATTTGCCTCGCTTGATCCCTATTATTTTCTTGATTTAATCAAACAAGATTTACTTCAATGTTTACAGAGTGTCTCAAAGTTATGGAGGAATTAAAGCTATGTATAAGCCATGTTAGTAGATTTACTTTTCATCTTCCATTTTGACTTGTGCTTATGTGTACTTAATGTATGATTTAATGGCTAACTAAGTTAATGTGTTTTACTTCTAGTTAGGTATTTGTATATGTTATGTCTTAAGTAGGTCATTCTATACTTAGGTGTCTCCTTGGCCCTCTTGGAACTCATTTTATCTAGCCTCATGGTATCAATTTTCTAATTTAGAGCCTAATTAAAGAGTACAAATCACACAATAATGACGTTAATACAATATTTTATATGGATTCACCCAAGAAATTAGAGCATTGTGATATTACCAAGTGTCATCATACTACTAGATTGGAGGTGATGTCAGCATGGACCTTTATACAGACAATCTCAGGCAAGCAAAGTAGTGTGATTCATCCTTGTGTCATCATCTTAGTAGATCAAAGGTGATTTTATCATGAAACTTTGTAAGAACAATCTTGGATAAGCAAAGAAGTGTGATTCATCCATGTGTCATCATCTTAGTAGCCTAGAGGTGACATAAGCATGGACATTTATATGGGCAATATCAAGAAAGTAGAGCAACAAGAGCCATACATGTATAATCATCTTGGTATCCAAGAGGTAATGTCAGCATGGACCTTTATATAGATAATCCTAGGAAAATAAAGTAGTGAGAGCCATCTACATGTCATCATCTTAGGACCTTGGAGCCAAAGAAATACAATAGGGGAACTTATAGTTTAGCTAGGAACAAAACAATGATACACAAACATTTGTCCTCCAAAACCATGTAAGAAAGCAATGAAGACTTTGAAACCAAGATAGAGATAGTGGAAAAGAGACTTTTGTCATACTAAGATGATTAAGCATCCAAAAGAATGAAAAAGAAGCCACACGATAGTAAAAGCCATGGAAGTCAGTATTATGAAATTCAAATACAAATAATAAACAAGGAAAAGAGTGAATGTCAATTTTGTACTTAATTCACATGAACTAAATAATTAATACATTTAATTATCATAACCAATGCAACCAAAGCAATATATTTTGAAGCCTCCAAACTATCAAGAGTATTGTGAATTCTGAGCTCAAAGTGTAACCCGTAAATCCATAACTCTATTAAAACCAAGAATTTATAAGCTTTACACTAAACAAATAATTTTTAGATAACATCAATGGCTTCATCATATCGTATCCAAATCCCCTCTACATACTCAATTTCAAGACTAATTGAATACATAGATACAACATTTGATTTAGTGGTATTGAACCATGAGTTCAAACACTACTATGCCATTTTGGATATGGTCAATGTAGTTTATCCACACAAGGACAAGGACCAAATATCTATTTTCACACATAGATAAAAGGATGAGCTCTTGGCCATCAAAGAAGATGGCCTTCATAATGCATTAGTTAATCCAAAGGTAATGGCGTACATTGACTTATTATTTGATTTATTCATGAATGTAAAATTTATTAGAAAGATATTACATTTTAAGATTGGTAAGGCACCAATTACATACATCAATGTGAATGCCTTTGAGAGGTATTACAGGTTCCCCTTCCTAGACATATCATATAAGTAATACATGGTGAATGCATGGATTCATAAAAATAACATTAACATCACATTGTAAGAGTGGGTTGACAACTCAAGTAAATTTGTGGTTTAGGGCCCTACCTCAGCCATTCCCATTTTAGTTTTTAGGCTAGGGGTGAGAATATCCATGGCTCTACTACATAGGATATAAGTCTTTTTTACCATAAATTATGTCAATGAGGTATGGGTCCCTCTATTATATATGACTTTAACTTCTAACAAATCATTGCATTAGGGGATATTATAATCTCCAATTTGATTCTAAAACTCATAAATCCTAAAATCTCCCTAGATGGGAATTTCTACATGATGTCCTACATGGTGGACATGGTGACTGTAACTGTGCATTCATATTATGAGCAGCCCTTTTTACGATCTCTTGATTACTCTAAAAATAGGATATGTGATGAGTTCAATGTTATTCATGTACATAGATTCAAGAAGAAGATGAAGAAGCTGATAGATAATTTCCATCATATATTGTATCAAGTAATTTATGGGAAGAATATGCTTAGGCTCTCTAACCCTATCAACAAAACTATTTGAAATATGGGTGATTATTAGTTTTACCATGAGTACACAATAATTAGAATTGAAAGAAAAAAGGCACATCCTCTATACTTACCAAGGATTGTGCATGATAAAGTATCTAAACAAGAGAATGCTTCCCAAATGGATGATAATGTTGATGCTAACTTGAGAAGGTTAAGAAAGTAGTCATTAATCCAAATCCTTTTAGTATTAGAAGGATACAATATAAAGGGTGGGAGCACCTTCAACTAGTTGGAAAGATTAGAGCACATTATGGTTTCAAACTTGCACTTTTCAAACACTAGGACCCTTTAAAGAATGTAAGAGAGCACCTCAGAAAATATGAAATAAAAATAAGGATCAATTATGGGAACCAATCTTATGGCCATGATAGCATATTTATCAATATTGAAGATTATTATAAAGTGGAAATAATAGTGAATAGGGACAACATGTCTATTATTATGGCTCAAAGGATCTAGTATGATCTTATCATCACCAAGGAGGATGCCATGATGATTGAGAAGCAGGAATAGATTTCCAAACCTGTCCATGGACCCCCTTCTCAAGTAGAAGAATAAATATAGGAACGAGTTGGCCCATTTTGGAAAGCTTACATTGGATAAATATATTCAAGACCTCTCAGCTCCCCCATACACACAGGTGTTGTTGCTTCTCCACAACACATCAAGGTGTAACCTCAACACATAACAAATACCTATAAGTCCTAACACATCAACTAGGATTTTCTTCATACTTCCTTTGCCCCCATTAACCATTGTAAAAAAAGTAAGTCTTCCTTCCTTCCTATCTCAATTTCATATTGCTTCTCCTCCATTATCTCCACCATCATTGGTAGTTCCTCAGTCTACTGGACTACTATATCTACCACTTATCATTCCTCTAGTGGTTACTACTCCTCCACCTCCCTCACCATCTGCTACTAATACAGTCCCTCCATCTCCCATTCCACCTTCAACTAAACCAGCCTCTATGGTTATAAAACTAATAATTACATACACAAGGAAGCCTAAGACCCCTCCCATTTCACCTCAAAAATTTGAAGTAGAGGAGAAGAAAGTAATTTATCCCAAGGAAAGAAAAATGAGAATAAAAGGTGGCATGGGGTTAGAACTTGTGCATATTTATGAAAATGAGGAGTAAGATAAAATATGGGGTGATGAATAAGAGTGGGTCTCAAATACTGAAATAGAATATACATAATCCTTTAATGATACCACTCAAACAAAAGATGATAATGAATGGCTGACTGGGGGAACACCTAATTACGAGGAACATAATTATTATTATCTAAGGAAGTCAACTAGGGAAATGGTAACTCAAGGGATATTGAGTTGCTATGAGATAGAGAATGAGATTCAGAAGGAGAGGTATAATCTAAGTTGAAAATTATAACATACAGGTGAGCCACAACTACACCTCCAAGCTCTCTACCTCATATCACTACAAGGCATCTAAAATAATCAATACCATAGTTATCTCTCATTTGACTATAAGTCATCCTAGTCCACATTCTTTGGCAACTTCCTCAATTGATGTAACTACTAGTGATATAGAATATTATTTACATTTTTTGCATTCGTTAAGCCAAATAAATCAGACATAGGTAGTTGTAATGACTATTTTGACTACCATTGCCCAACTTGTTACTTTGGGCCCTACCACCACTATAATGACCACTGGATATGAATATACTTATGTTACTAACTATTTACAAAGCCTATTAAACACCCTTATAACCTAATCATTCTTTTTTGAAACCATTCCACAGTCCCCTAACCCAATCCAGGGGGTACATCTTGAAAACTTAGTGTCCACATCAATTTTTGCTACCTTAGATACCTCTCCAAAGTTGAAAATACAATTAGATATGCCCATTGTATCATTACCCCATGTAGACTTACGTACCATCTCAGTCCACAAAGTAGCAAGGAAGCCCAAGTATGTAATTTACACACCAATCTAGAATCAACTTACTAGATGGAGGAAGGTTATTCCTCCTTTTCTTACAATAGAGCCATCCTCCTCGAAGACCATGTTACCCCCAGGACAATCCCCCTAATTCACTCTTATAACACAAATAGGTAAAACATAGTAAGTAGGACAAATAGAGCAACAAGTTACATTGGCATTCCTTTGTGGATCCAAAAATTTTAAAAGGAAGAAGCATGGAGGTAATATTTGGTGATAACTAAGCATCCCATAGTAAAGTTCCATTTTAACATATAAACAAACACCTTGAGAAAGGTGAAGAGGAAAACTATGATTGTTTAAGGGTAGTAGGTCAAGTTGAAACAAAGAGAAGACATATCGTCTTTAATAAAATGAAGAAAATTAAAAAATTTAGACCCAGATAGGCATAGGAAAACCCTTATACTTTTGTAGATGTTGTTGAAAGAGTCATGAAAGAGATGTTCAAAAATTTTGATCAACCTATACAAAGGCAACTAGAGGAATCACTATCCAGGCCTCCAAAGAGATAGTGGACAATTTTCAAGGGGAAATTATTTAACACTATTAGTTTAACAAGGTTTCTAAAGTCCACCTCTAAGCCCAAGTGGGGAGACATTTTTCAATTATTCAAAAAACTAAAGGATATTGATGGTAAACTATGTTTTATAAGATAGACAACAAGAAATAAGGCTTATGCCCACCTTAATTTATTAACATAATATAAAGTTGCTTGGGCACAAAATTATATTGCTGCAAAAAAGGATAGTGTACTTGAATGACATGAATAGATGCATGCCTTGGTCCAAAAATTTACAAACTAGGAGAGGGAAGCTATCTCTATTTTGACTGACTTAAGATTCATTCAAGTAAGCACTCCATAAGGGAAATGTGTGCCCACACTCATTTTTGATAATCTTCTATGAGTAGTAATGGACAATTTTAGAGTAGAGATTAAAGGCACTATCTACATAACCAGTAATGAAATAATGCAACTAGTCAATTTTTCAAAGGAAAAAATTATAGGGACTAAGGCACTACATGTAGAGGTTAGAGATGCAGTAGGTGTACACAAAAAATTAATGGATGAGCTTCCTTAGTTATTCAAAAATTATCTACTTGAATTTGAGACCATGGAGGTCAACTTCAAAGCAAGTCATAAACTTTACCTATAGATAGAAGCCAAGAAAGCCACTTCAATAACAAGGGCCATGTCCATTCCACCTCAAAGTGCTCAGCTTCCCAAGTATACACTAGTGCATACTCAAACTGGGCCTACCTATGCGCCACTTATAGTGACCATAGACACAACTACATTGGTAGCTACTTCAAGCTTATCTACAGTTCCAGTGTTTACTTTAGTTACAATGTTAAGTTTAACTCTAGTTCCACCAAATTTAAAGTCCACTTCAAATATGTCATAGTTTTATTTTTTTAGTAGTGTTGCATTAGCACTTTATAAATATACATATATATCTTCATGTACTGATTGAGATGGAACTGTTAGCTCCGAATTCATTTAGCTTGTATATATTGTATTTTAGATGAAGAGTTCTATTTTGAGCAATCATTGTTGTACCTGCACACTTTTCATGAGATTAACATACATTTCTATTTTTAGGTATGTATTTTTAGACTTCACTTGAGAGATGAGGTCTTACCCATCCAAATATTATTTTTACTTGTGTTCTCCTATTCCAAAAGGAGGAGAATTATGGATATTAATATTAATATTGATAGGAAATTCTGAGAAGTTTTGTAATTTTAGTCTTGATATGCAAAATCTAATTCTTCTCCCAACTTTTGGATTATGTAAGAAGTTATATCATTTGATTTTCTTAGTCTTTTAGCTGTGAATGAGTTAAATTTTTGATATATAGTTATTCATATTGAGTTATAGCCTATCTGAATGTATTTTGAATATAAATCATAATCCTCCTTATAAATGTGTTATTGCAGTCTTACAAATGCAACAACCTTTGATTTTATGTATTTAAGTATGATGTATTTTGGTTCCCTTTGACTCTTAACCATGTTTTATTTTTAGTGTGCTATAGTATCCTGTAAAAGATATTCGTTTGTGATTCCCTGTCCAACCCATAATTCAAGTGATGGTCTTGAAAGGTTTCATCTAGAGTGGTCCATAAGCCTCCTTTTCTTTACTAACTTTAACTCTTTTTGAGTTTATTTTGAAGCCCTACCTACATTATGTTATAGCCATTATCATTCCACCCATCTCAAGTATATTTATATTCATTCACTACTGACCCATCTATGGTAAACAAACTACCTTGCCCTTCGCTATTCCACCAATAGGTTGTTTACAAAATTGAATACCCTACAACTCATGCATTGGAATGATTAATAATTGATCATAAAATGTTAGAGGCTACCCCATAAATTTTTTTATGGTGTGCATAAAAACTACATCAATAATTACATGAGCATAAATTTGATTGTCATATGGCCCGTCAAAATTATCATAAAAGTAGCATGGTTTTTCCTTTGGACCTAACTATTGAATCTACTTAAGTCTTTTTTTTTAAGTCTAATCCATCACTTAAGATATTTTAAATTTACTATGTTTATCTACTATTCAATCATAAGTCTTACCTATTCATATTTTAAATGCATTAAGTTGACTTTGTTGTTGTTAAAAACCTAATTTCTATTGATAATTTTAAGTGTTTTTTCATCTTTTATTTCAAGCTTTGCCTTAGTTAATTTTCATAGAATTTAAATTATAATGGCTACTCTATTTATTTAAAGTCTAATAGCTAATTTTTGTTTACAGGTATAGATTCACTGAGATGTTTCCAACTATCCAGATCTTGGAGCTCCACTACTTTGGAGCATTTGGCATAAAGAGCTTGCCTTTCGACCCTCATGGTGCTCAGGACCATGTCACATGGAATTATTTTTATTCTTCAAGACCTTGAGATTATTATGACATAGCGAGAAGGTAGTGGAACTTCTAGGTGAATGTGATGATGCCACATGACATCATCCCACTTCTTTACACCTTTGGATCAAGCAGGAGTAGTCAAATGAAGTAGAGATCTTGTGAGCTCTTGAGATGATTCCACATGGCATAATATCAGGACTCTAGGGTATTCAAGACATTGAAAAATGATTTAAGACTTACAAAGCTTTGGGTGAATGAGATCATGCCACTTTTAAATATTTCACTGCACCATAAGTATAAATAAAAATCAAGACCCTCAACAAGCTACAAATTAATGATAAATTGGCATGTGTCATGACCTTAACATATTAAGGACATGATGGATTTCCCTAAATGGTGATAATTGGACACATAAAGTGACCTTTTCAAAGAAGATAGTGGGCCTCTATGAATATACTGAAAAACTAAAATTGATGCCCATTTTACCCATATAGGCTATCAAGATCTGTAAATTAGACTATGAATCCAATTGGATATGAGTAATTATTTAATATATTGTCACTTAATACAAAATTATCATGGAAAAAAATTTCAAATTAAATCATATAATAAGTTAAGTTAGATAATGGTGTGCACATTAGGATCAAGTTAGCTAAGATCACAAATGGACAAAGAAATGCCTATGGACAGTCAATTGTCAAAAGGAGTGTTCATAGCTAGAAGATGAAAAATTATGTCCCTATTGCATTTGATACAATAGTAATCACTTGAAAGGATTGAGATTCACTTGGATCAGTTTGAATTAGAATAAGGTTTTATTCCAATACTGCTATGTTATTAATTATCTAATGAAAGAGGTGCATTCAAAAAGTAGTTATTACCCTAAAGATCAACACCCATTAAAATGTTTACTTAGTTGGTGCCTATTAGTTAATGCTTATAATCACTTTGTGGGTGGTATTGTGATCACAGGAATTTGAAAATAGAGAGGAGGTTAGATCAAGTGTTAGTTCATAAAACAATGAAATCAACACACTAACATGCTAACATCTCTAAGCCTAGATCTTAGGGGGGGTTTAATGAGAAAAATACAATTGAAAACCCAACTAAATTAAAAATAAAAACAATATTTTCCTTCTTTGATAGCTCCAAAGGATTTGTTCATGGTTTGCTTAGTTTATGCTCAAAGAGTCTTTGACAATGGAATTTGCTTTGTTCCTTCTCTCTTTGACACCATGGTTGGCTTACTTGATGTGGCTTATGCTTGTGGCTTGATATCTTGGTTCAATATTTTGGAATTATAAAATTATTATCATGAGTCTTATGCAAAAACTTGCATTATAACTCTATAATATCCAAGCTCTCCAAATGAAGAGGTAAATGCTTATATTTATAGACTTCAGAACTAACACCAACTCAAGGTGAGTTAAAGTGTAGTTTAAACATGGAATGGGTTCAAACATAACCTAAGTGATTTAATTAAGCTTTGTAGACTTAAAATATATCAATAATTAATGATTTACAATGAATAAGCATGGTTGAGATATTTTGCGATATTTTTAAAGACTTGACAACTCACAAAAGGTAATCATGAAAAGCTAGGATATTTCATATTTTTGAATTTATTTTTTTTAGTAATTCATTAATTACACATGGATAATTAAAGTAAGCATTTAATTTGGTTTAACATTTTAATTAATTCTACTTAGGATTTTAGCATTTTCAATATTTGGTTTAAGTGTGCACTTACCCCACTTAATAGGTTTGTAGGCCAAATTGCATGTTATGATGTATCAAGATGATTAGAGATGAATCTGTGAGAGGTTTTTGTTGCTTATGGTAGGTTACACCAGTTAGGTATGTCTCAAAAAGATTATGATATTTTATGATTGATGCACAAGTAAATTTGGGACATGCAGTGATTCCTAGGTTTAATTTGTAATGGTTAGTAGGAATTAATCTGAAGTTTGGTTGAAGGCCATTGGTGTCCATTTTTAGGTATCTATATTTTTCTGCTATTTGGGAAGGCATTTGCAAGCTATAATCATAGTAATATCTTCTTAAATAATGAAAAGGTTTTGTATGCTTACAACTTTAATGGTAATGGATGGACTGTAGGTGTTCCCTCGAGGGAGTGGTCAGCAAAAAAGGTCAGTGATCAGTCCCTCAAAAAAAAAGAAACAATGGGACCAAAAAGATAAAATGGGGTGGAAAAGATTGATTTACCCATAGCCGGTTATAATTAGTGGCCTATGGAGCTGCCCCAGTTAGGGCAAATAAATAGGATGATTTACCCACATGTGATTATAATTATTGGCATAAGTGGGATAAAAAAGGTAATGATTTACCGAAAGGTAGTTATAATCATCAAAAAAGGCTTAGGGTAACAAGAGATTGATTTTCCCAAAGGTGGTTATAATCATCAAAAGGGAAAACAATGATTTATCCAAAGGTGGTTAGAATCATTGGTAGGCTAAAAACATGCCCCAGTTGAGTGGATAGATATAATGGTTCACCCAAAGGCAGTTATAAGCATTATCTCAATGAAAACATGCCCCAATTAGGCAAAATAAAGAAGATGATTTTCCCAAAGGTAGTTATAATCATCAACCTTCAAATGGATAGAAACACAATGATTTCCCAAAGGTGGTTAGAATCATTGGTAATACAACTAGGATGGTATTTAATGATTTACCCAAAGATGGTTATAATCATTATACCCTGATGATGGAAAACATGATATGGAATATGATGGCAAATTGGTATAGAGGAGAAAGATGAATTTATGCAACCTTATAGTAGAGAGATGCTCATCAAAACTAGCAAGGGGGAAATTATTTCATTGTTTAATTATTCTATTTAGGATATGATTTGGATTAGATCGAGAATGTTTTTGGTGTTAAGGAGATATATCGATAGTACATTATTGTGTAGACTCTTGAGGCCAATTTTTATTGTATCACATGATGGTGGGCCTTATGATAGAATATCATGAGGATGTGGCTAGAATATGCATAAAGACTAACATGCAATCCAATAATCAATTAAAAACAATGCACTAATGATAAAAACCATGATGACAATGTCGACTTATGAATATGAATGGATTCAAGAATAATGTACAAGGAATCACCCAATAAATGCATATAGATTAATTCAGGGCACAATAAGAAATTAAAGCAATAGGTAAACAAACAAACAAACAAAAACATTAAGAATTTTTTTTTTAAAAAGTAATAGAAAGCATCCCAACAATGGATTTTCCCCAATAGGGTAGATCAAGGATGACTAACTAGGCTTAGATAGTACAAATGTTTTTGGATTTCAAAATTTTTGAATGTTTTTAGAATTTTAAAGTATCTTAACTTATTAGAGATTGACAAGATACCACTCATAGAATGGCAAGATCATTGGCTTAGGTTGCTTGCAAAATGGTGAGAGTGTATGGAAAGGGGGATTGAGCTGACCTTAACATGAATTGAGCATGGCCTACATAGTCCCATTAGGACCTCAAGTCACAGTAATTATGTCCACACAAAAGGTGGGGAGAATTGATTAGGTCGCAATAAGTTCTAACAATTAAGGCAAATGAAAATATTAATGACAAGTGATGTGGTAATGCATAGTAAAAGGTGTTGTTCCTAATTTTCCTATAGGCCATTATAATTAGGAAATAATGGCATAGGTCTAAGGGGCCCATAGCTAGTTATAATTAGTAACATAAGGTGGACTATTAATTTTACCATAGGCATTTATAATTAATAGCACCAATCAAACATGATTGAAAGATAACTTCCCAGATCCACTGTCACACTAATTTCATAGACTATCATTTAAACATAGAATTATAAAATGTCTAAAACTAGATCAGAATCCCCTTGTAGAAGGTGCAGGAAAAACCAAAGGAACCAAGATCAAAAGGGTTTGGAAGGATGACTAAAAACATGCCTTTGTCTAATAGGGGCAGCATGGTAAAATGGCATACAGTATAGAATTATCTAGGAAAATGGTGGTATGAAGATTGGATATACTAAAAAGAGGGTTTCCCCCAAGTGATAAGGCAAGGTAAACTTTAGGGTATGAAACAATGACAAGAGGAATGGTAAATGAAAACACAAAGGTAAATAGTTTTGGCAATTGAAAATAGTAAGGTAAATGGCAAGGTATATGATTTTTTTGTTTGTGTTGATGTGGAGATGCACATCCTGATTAGCATATGACATAACCAGAATAATCAATCATGTAAATTACTAGTCCACACCTCTTTTGTATAGTTACCCTATCAAGAACTTACTACAGATTTGGATGTCAAGAATGTTGTGAGCTTCATTGGTTATTGATTTTGTTTCCTTCAAATGTTGAGACAAGGTATCTGTGTAGCCTCTATAAAATAAAGTGCATCCAACGATGGTAAATATAGATAAACAATAGATGATAGGTCTAATTTGGTAATGTATAATTGGATGCTAATGGAATGTATAATGGTTGGGAAACAAATGAATATCAAGGTTTTTAGTCACATACAATGTTGTTGTTTTTGGATTTGACATAACTTTGGTTGTGATGGGGTCAAAGACTTTTGAATATGATCTCAATAAGATAACTCAATTTTTCTATTGTTTAAGCCTAAGAGTAGCTACCATCTAATTATGCTATAGATTAGAAGTTGCATTGATGTTATCTTTAATAATGTCTTTATCAAGTAGTGAAGAACTTTTGTGCTCAGTTATTGCCACCTTGATGAGGTTTTCACCAACGAAGTTGGCTTGATTATCCCATAGCACCTCTAAGAATTTTTCACTAAGGAATGTTGAATTTTGACTTTGATTGTCTTCTAGTGCCTCCAAAAAGGTTTCACTAGAAGATGATGAGTTTAAAGTTTGATTGTCCCCTAGCACCTTTGAAAAGGCTTCACTAGGAGATTGTTCTTCTTCTACATGAATGTGGTCTTTGCCTCCCTAATATTCTACAACTAATATGTCACCATGGATGAAATTCAACAAGGTGTGATTCTATCAGTCCCAATCGACACTTGTGGGAGGTGGAATGTTAATATAATATTTATGTTGGTTGGTGGTAATGGTATGTGAAATGGTAATGGAATGGGAAGAGGCTATATAATCCTCATAGAATATACTAGGATAATTTATGTTGATGTTGAATTAATTGTCCTCAAAAACTATAGAATGATCATAAATATATTCAAATTGATCTGTGAGGCATGCGTAACCAATGTTGTAACAACCATGAACATATTTTGATTCTGAAGCTGAGTCTAACTCAAAGGACTTTAAATATGATGTTGAGACTGACATTGATAATATTTATTATGCTAAATCTAATGTCAATTCAAGAATAGAACCTAACTTCAATGTTTATTCTTTATTTGGTGTGGACACTAATACAATGGTGTCTTATTGAATATTTGGTTTTGGATAAGTAACGACCTATGATGGCATGATAGGCTCCACAAAGAGTGGTTTGTCAAAGTGAGACTCATCAACACTAAGAAAAAGGTCAAGAGATAACTCCTTAGAGATTGTCTTGTCAAAGGGAGGCTCTTGAAAAATAGGCACATGATCAAGGTAATGATCTTCCCAAAGGCAATTATAATCATTATTAAAAGACTCAGCAAATATTGGATTGTCAAAGTGAGACTCCTCAATAATAGGTATAGTATTAAGAGGTGATTCATCATAGGTTGACTCATCATGAATGGTTGGTTCAATAAAAACATTGTGGATTAGTTGGTTCTCTTAGCCTTGGTTTATAATCAGTTGCAAAATACTAGTTTTGAACGTATCTTAGTCTTCAAATGATTGGCTCGGTTGGAGAGGTAATAATTGGCTTGGTTTTGGTTGGATAATTGGCAAGGGTTTTCTAAATTAGGGAATGATTGGTAATGGTTGAATAATGTTCGGTGGTTTGACAATGGTACACTTAACAAAAGCTCAATTATGGCCTAGAATAGTAATTGTGACTCGTCTAGTTGTGATTGGACAACTTGGTTGGGATAACGAGCTAGTATATATGAAAGGGTCAGAAATGGTAATGGTAGGGTGTTGTGGAGCTTGGTTTCTCACACAAGCCAAAGGATGAGGTCTTGGTATAGAAATGGTAGGAAATCATAAAGCCTGGTTTCTCACACAAACCAAAGGATGAGATTCTGGTATAGAAATAGTAGGGCATTGTGAAGCTCAGTTGCTTGCATAAGCCAAAGGACAAGGTCTTGTAATGGTAGATCATCATGGAGCTTGGTTGCTCACACAATCCAAAATATGAAGTCCTAGAATATAAATGGTAGTCCTTGGATGATATAGAGCTTGGTGGATAATGCAGTCTGAAAGAGGTTAACGGTATAGGTAAAGGAACATGTGGTCATAAAAGGGTAGGTATCATATGTCAACCAACCCAAAGAAAGGATCACTGCACACTACATTTGAGGATCTTGGATTTATTCTCATGATTGAGGGTTGTAAGGAGGATATGGATCCGTCTCATAAACCATTTCTTCACCATAGGGGTCTCAAATAAATTCAATTAGTGCAACCATTATATCATAACTTGGATTGTACATGAATCCACCATAAGTGTAGCTAGACATATCCACATCAATGATGAAATCTCTAAAAAAGCCCTAGAGTTATATAAACTCTAAAAAATAATGTCTAAAAGACAAATGGATCGAACCTGGTCTAACTTGGTTGAAGGGGTGGATTTGTATCTCCAAAATGGTCTATGCTAAAACTTGGTATTAAAAAATCTAACATCAAATGTATCACACAAAATATCAAGTGGCTAAATAAAAACCAGAATGCCAACTCTAGGTCTAAAGTGTTCCAAACAAGTCTAATCTATGAAAATAAAGGTTACTAGGTCTTTTGGCCAAATGTGACGTCAAAGCTAGGCTCAAAATAGGCATGTGCTAGGAATTTTGGAAAAATAAGCACAAAAGCTAGACTTGAAACAAAGGTGTGATTTAATCTAAAAAATCTGAAACATTTTTTCATAGACTAGGCATATAGAATCAAACATAAACTTGGTCAATTAGCATAAGGCATGAAATAAAATGCACCTAGAGATAGACTATTTTCTCCCAAATAAAAGGCACAAACAATAGTTTTCAAATGTGTGTAAATAATTAACCTAAGTTATGTAACTCAAAAGAGAAATATTTGTGTCTAAGCCCAAACTAGATAAGGCATAAATAGAAATCAATCAATGTTTAAATTTGAACTTGTCAAGGTTAATTAATAACTCAACTTAGGAAAACTAAGATTTTGAACAAATAAGATAGACAAATTTTAATGGCAAAATGACACTAGACAAAGATCTCAAAGGCATACATGGATTGGTTTCAAACTTGGACTCAAGGCAAAAGATGTCTATGAAATGAATCAACCAGTGTAATAATGTTATCACTCTCTAAAGGTATGATAAAATGGTTTATTTCAAGACACCAAGGCATAAATCCTGAAATGATTTGGGTAGCATAATGTTAACCATTTCAATCAAGTGACACATGCAATATTTTTGACAAAAAGTCTAAGGTAAAAACAAGGTGTCAAATAGATGACATACTACCTCCTAAAATAGTAGAGTGGTGTGGACACAAGACTCATTTTTGACATGGGAATACAAAAAAAAAATTAGACTTAAAGACCAAGCAAGTAACATAAAAAGACCAAATACAACTAAGTAAATCATCTTAAGCCCTAAAACTTACAAGGTTGCTTCATATTGTTAAAATCTATCTATATACATGCTCTTAGGAAGATTTTAACTATTAATCCAAAAATAAAAGCACATGAAGTATTAGGGTGTTTACAACCCCTTCTCCCAAGATATTTTATGATGACATGGACCTTTGGGTTACTCGCCCTACATCAAAAATATTTGTATGACAAGTGAGGTTTATCTAAAACTTAAAAATATTGACCATCTAGATGGTTCCAAGAATGGATAATGTTAGAGATGCCTCATGTCAATTGAGTTCATATTGATTAACTTACTATGAAAGGGTATATTCCTTTACATAGAAATTCCATCCATGTAGTGCTTAGTGGAATCCCCTGGTTAACTAAACCTAACTCAAGTTTTTATTATGAAAGGAGAGGTTAATCGCTTAACCCCCTAGCTCTCATAGTATGAGTACCCTGATTTATATACCCTGTCATGGAGTGGGGTTAAAACATTATCAGGAGATGAAATATTGGGTCAATGATTCCCTAAAAAACTCATGAAGAAGCTATGAACTCTCCTTCACAAGCCAAATTACACGAAAGAAATGACTAAGAAAAACTCATGAAGAAGTTATGAACTCTCCTTCACAAGCTAGAAAGAAATGACTAAGTGGAAAGACTTTAGAGGTTGTTTTTAGATAACCCAAACCATACAGGTTTTGGGGAGAGCCTAGACAACATTCTTTCCACACCTTGACTAGGCACAAATTACAACTAAAAATATTATTTTGGTCACCTAAGTTCCCTATAGGGGATGAGGGGAGAGCATACACACACTCTTCATTTTGCACAAATAAATAAACAAGTAATAAAACAAACACTTTTAAGAATTTGAAATCTAAGTGAATGTCAATTTGATGCACCAAATGAAATGTTTGATTAAGTTCTTTGGTCTTTTGGCTTATTTTTTAAAATTTTTAAATAAATTTCACAAAATAATTTTTAAAAAAATCATCTAGGTTCCTTTTAAGCACTTAAATCAAATGTTCAAGATTTAACCATTCTTTTTAGGAACCAAAAATGAAGTGTTCATTTAAATTTGAAAATTTATGTTATAATCCCACCTTGGTCCTACAAATGTTAGAGATTTTTTTTCTACTTTGAATCATAATTATGGATGAGAAAATAAATTTTAAAGAGATAGCTCTCAATTTTCTCTATATTTTTTACATAGTGACTGATATCGATCACTTATGACTAATGTTGATTATAATGCGACCGATGCTAGTTGGCATTGAATCGATGTCAGTTGATAAATATCGATATAAAGTACTTGTGAACCTGAAGGTAAAACTAAAATGATGTGAATAATGTTAGTTATCTCAAAATATGATAAAAACTTCTTAAAACTTGCAACAAGGTGATTAAATAGATAGTATACAAGTCAATAAAACCAAAAAGTAGTAATTAGAAGCTTTAAAAAGATTCAAAATCCCATTTCAATATTTTTTGAAACATTTATGTAACTTGAAAGTAAACTGATAGCATATTCTAAAAAATTTTGGAGAAAACATGTGGTTTTAAAAAATAAATCATCAAAAACAAAATCTGGATGACCCCAAATGAAGGTCTAAAAGTTGGCCTATTAGCTTGTTATTCTACATAGAGATCAATGTCAATTTTGAGTGATGCAAAAGTGACCGATGTTGGTTATATAATACTAATGTCAATTAGTACAGGGTCGATGTTGGTTATGTAAAAGTGATGTCGGTCTCTGTGTAAATCTAAGTGAACATAAAAAATAAGAATACAACAAAATCAAAGCTAAAACTCTAATTTTTAATATTTTCAAGCATTCATTTGAAAATTTTGGATTTGCATCTTGGTCTCTTTGGTATTTGGGATTATTTTTGTCCCACTAAGCATATCATTTGTGATCATAGGAATTTGACAATAGAGAGGAGGTTAGATCAAGTGTTAGTTCATAAAACAATGAAATAAACACACTAACATGCTAACATCTCTAAGTCTAGATCTTAGGGGGAGCTTAATGAGTAAAATAGAATTGAAAACCCAACTAAAATTCAAATAAAAATAATCTTTACCTTCCTTGAGATATCCAAAGGATTTATTCATGGCTTGCTCGGTTTATGCTCAAAGAGTCTTTGGCAATGGAGTTTTTGTTGCTCCTTCTCTCCTTGGCATTGCTTGATGTGTATTATGCTTGTGGCTTGATGGCTTGGGTCAATATTTTGGCATTATAACATTATTTTCATGATTCTTATGCAAAAACCTACATTATAACTCTACAATATCCAAGCTCTCCAAATGAAGAGGCAAATGCTTGTATTTATAGGCTTAAGAACTAACCCCAACTCAAGGTGAGTTAAAGTGTAGTTTAAATATAGAATGGGTTCAAACCTAACCTCAATGAGTTAATTAACCTCATTAGAGTTAAAATGTGTCCAAAATTAATGATTTTCAATGAATAAGCATGGGTGAGATATTTTGAGATATTTTCTAAGACTTGACAACTCACAAAAGGTAATCATGAAAAGCTAGGATATTTCATATTTTTGAATTTATTTTTTAGTAATTAATTAATTAATTTCACATGGATAATTCAACTAGGAATTTAATTTGGTTTAAAATTTTAATTAATTATGCTTAAGCTTTTAGCATTTTCAAGATTTGGTTTAAGTGTGTACTTTCCCCACTTAATAGATCTATAGGCTAAATTGCATGTTATGATGTTGTAGGATGATTAAAGATGAATCCGTGAGAGGTTTTTATTGCTTATGCTAGGTTACCCCAATTAGGGATGTCTTAAAAATATTATGAGCTTTTACAAATGATGCACAAGCAAATTTGGGACATGCAATGATTCTTAGGCTTAATTTATAATGGTGGGTAGGAATCAGTCTGAAGTCTGATCGAATGCCATTGGTAGCCATTTTTAGATGTCTATAGGAAATACATTAAATATTTTCAACCACCTAGTGATTGGGTGAGATTGTTTAAAATATATATAAGGCTAACCACGAGACTCAGTTAGGGGTTGGTTGATTAGTGTTAGAGTAGAATAGAAGACCAACCATTTTTCTTGTAATTTCTTGCTTTCCTAGTTAGATTTTATTATAAGAAATTTTGTTTTAAATATTTTTTTATAATTCCCCTAATTAATATGGATCCAAACACTATTTTTCAATCAAATATCTATCAATTGAATAATTGTGAAGACTGTTGTTCAATATCTGCACATGTATATGGTGATTTTATCCATATTTATTCATAACTAAACACCTTAGACTCTTGCACTATCTTTGTTCATGGTTGTGTGTATATTGGCCACACAATATATTGGTTCCATGGAGTTCATATAAGTCAAAAGAATCAAAATTATTCTAGCTACAAAATAGGCTTACATCTTTCTCTTTACTCTCACCTTTTTCTCTTTTTTATACATATGTTAGATTAGGTAAAACTGATCTAAAGCTGCAATCGATATGTACAAGATTTATCTTGATGGAAAATATTATCATTGTTGTAAATTAATTGTTGAATTAATGTATGAAATGAATAATTATTAAATCAGTTGTATCTCCATGACAAATTCATTATTGTTGATTGTATGAGAACTTGTCCACATGACCATACTTATCATTTATCTGAGTTTATTCCAAATAGGCCCCTTGAAATGGAATAGTTTTACATCAACTACTGAGTTACCCTATAACCCAAGACCTAGAAGACAAAGACCTTGGTGAGATTTTGTCTCCTTTCAGTAGAGGTTGGGTGGATTCCATCCTAAGTTGGTTATTAAATAACCCATCAACAATCCTCAAGATAATAATGTCAATGTTAATGTTTGAGTCTAAGGTTACTGTCTAAAGAAATAGGATTTCAAATGTGGTGATCTGAAAATGTCTAGGTAGGACCTTTAATTGATTAATCATAGACTACAAGGTTCCTGTAGGTGACTAATAGTAACTTAGAAAATATTGGGCAAATAACTAGAATTCAAGTATGTGGGAATTACAAATAAGAGCTTTTGTGAGATGCACAAGTCATGTAGGATAAGTGTAGGTCAATATTTGCATTATCAAGTGTCAAATACCAAGGTTTAATGTCTAAAATATCTCATTTCTTACCCTTTTCCTTTGTTTTCCATTACTTTATTTATATATGTAATTTATTATAAAATATTGTCATCTTTATTATTTTTTATTTCAAGTGTTTTCCATGTTTATAATAGTTGTAAGATGTAATGATTTATTTGGGTAATATATTACTTTTTTCTATATGAAATATTATGCTATAATTTTTCGTGTATATCTTGAAATTGTGTGTTTTTCAAAGCCATTGTTTACATTTTGATGGTATTACAGTGCAAATATTCTCACATGTCAATTCACATGAATATACGTAGAGACATATATAATCAAGAGATAAAATAAATTATACATCCATATATATAAAGGTACATATGGGGCATATGGCCCATTAAAATCATATATAAAGCACATGAGAACTATCCCTTCACCTATCCTATATATCACATGTAATAAAAAAATGTTAAGTGCATGGGAGTGTGTGTCCTAGTATTGTTTAAGACCTTGAACTTGATCATAAGGTATCTCACTCCTAATATCGCTAAGCTTTGTCATAGTGTTAATGTACTTATTTTTAATAGCTGCATTTACTTAATGAATATGGTTTGAGTGATCCCCTCACTAGTGGGTGGGGGCATGATAACCTCAAGTTTGTATATATCTCTCTCCTTAGCTAGTGATTCTAGTGAAGCCTTGAGTTGAGAGATGTGTGTTTGTGCATGTGTGATTTCCCCTACCCCTAAATTATCTTTGTTTGTGCCTATGTAAAATTTGTGCTCATCATCTCCACCATGGAAAATGAATGAAGGTATATTGCCTAAACCATGTTTATTGGATTGAATATGGACATGCCTACCTTCCTTGAAGTTAACTAACTCGATCATACCAAAAAAAAATTCCTATATGCTTCAGGTTAATCTTTGTATAGTGGTGACAATAGTTGTGGTCCAATCACCCTTTGTACCTATTTCACATTAATAAAATATTTATAAATGAAAAGTTAAAAATTAAATTAAAGATAGAAAAATAATTTTTTTGGCATATTCATATGGGTCTATTTGCTAATAAATTATCTGCATTTTCACTTGTATCAGAGAACATAAGTGGTTCCTCTGAGTTTGATGTTATAGATCTTAAATCCTTGGGATTTTATGCAGAGTTTCCCTCCTTAAAATGGTCTCCCTCTCCCATTGATGGGAATAGTGGTCTTGAGAGAGCCTAAACCAATAATACCCTCCATCTTTATAGCTCTACTATTATACACCTTATGGTTTAGATGTCACCCATCCTTTTCCTTATCTTATGTGAGTGTCTTCTCCTCAAAGGTATGTACCATCTATAATCCATCCTTTTGGTGGAATCATTATTTCCTATGCCAAAAAATGATGGTTGGGGGTGGATCTTGTCTTGACCTAAAACTATATCAATACCCTATCATACTGGAACCACTCAAGGTTGTCTATGTACTAAAAATAGTTCTATTAGGTTTGCTTGATCCATTACATCTTTGTGCCATCCTCATCCCAGCCTAGATGATCTTTGTACAATCATCAAGTGATATATATTTCCCTTGGGAAGTTTATTGTCATCTTCCATTGTGAAACATCAAGGCCTCACAACCTATTATGTCCCATTATGTGTCATCTCCATGCTAATGATGTCTATATAAGTTATACGATAGTGGGTTGGATGATAGAACTAACCATGTATAGGGGCTCATAAACTAAACATTATAATAGTGTCACTATTGTAATTCCTCTCAAGAGTGTCTCATACACAAATTTTTATAGGTCTTTATATATATGGGTCACCATGAAACATCCCCATGAATATATTATATGCCTCTCATGTATCTCTAATGTTATGTGATGGATTGCACATGAACAAAACACAACACACCATATGTATTTACTACCATGATGGAGCTCAATAATATAATCATGTACTTATGAAACCAGAACACATCTCCCTTAACATTGTGTAATAATTAGGATCCCCCTCCATCATCAATATCTCCATCTCTCCTTACCCAATACTCAAGATTTAATCATTAGTCCATATCTATAAATGTCTCCACTATTAGATGTATTCCTTAATAAGAAGTCAATAAATCCTCAAGACATCATCAAGATTTATTTTCATATCCTCTGTCAAAAATATAAATGTGTAGGTGTTTGTATTCCACTCCTCAACCAATGCAGTGAGAACAATGTGGTAAAATTGCATCATGAGTAGGCATCCTATATGGCTTGGGTCAATCATGTCAAGATGAACCCACATAGCTTCCTTTTACTCCAGTGTTTTTTTTTCTTCAACACGACACCATGGTATAACTCCTACATGTCTAAGGTATCTTATATCATAGTAAATCAAGATAAAAAATTAGTGTTTTACTAACATAATGCATTTGTACTATTAAATGTGTTAGGAGTTAGTACTCACATTAATGGTGAGTGATAATTTTTTATGTGGTTGGTTATGAGGTTAGTTAGTGCATTAAGAGGCCTATATATTTATAACCCACCATATCTATTAAATTATGATGATGATTTAATAAAACTTGAGCATTTTTCTCTCACATCTAGATATTTTATCCAACATGTGGTATTAGAGCAGGTTTCGTGATAAGTCTCTTTGATAATTGTTATGATTTGTTAGGGAGAAAAATGGTATGCAGTGTAGACCACATGTAAACCCCATCATTTAGCAGTCTTTTATTCTTTAATTATTCTTGTTAATGACTATGTAGTGTGGGCCATGTACAAACCTATTGTCATTTGTTCATCCTCCACTCTTTCATTATTTTTTTCAATAGCACATACAACAACTATGTAGTGTAGACCACATACAAACCCGATTGTTCATTCATTCATCATTATATTTTGTATCATATTTTGTATTTCATCCCCATTCAGCTTCATTGGTTTGATATTTATGTTGAACTGACCTTGTTTTGTACAACTCAACATAGGGTTTGTTTGATTTCAATGCCCAGTATTGGATTATGTGGCCCTTTTTCCATCAATAGGCATTGCATCGAGATTGAATTAGCCTTGTCAAGTTGAGTCTCGAAACCTCCCTTTGCATTCAAGTTTGTATCAATTGTGATTTAGTTTGCATTGATTTCCTCACATTGAACACCAACATAGCCTTTCGAACTTTCTTGCATCTAAACCTGACTTGCTTCAATTTCTATTTGTTATTCCATACACTTGTCACCGCTAGTAATGTGCTCTATCATCTTCCATCATTGTTTGGTTATGTCCATCACGTTGTGCTTCATTTTTTATATTGTAATGTTCATTTAGGTATTTTTTATATTATAGTTTTATCTTTTAGTTAACCTATTTTATAGTTATTTAGGATTTTAGTATTTTCTTCTATCATTTTTTATAATGACTCTCTAGTTTATTTTTGTTAAATTCATTTGTTTATTGTAGTGAGTCTTTATGTTATTTTATTTATAATGAGTTTGTTAATGTGGGCATAGGATATAAAGATGTATTTAGATTATCATAGTAGTAAAGATTTGTTGGGTTGTTTAGGTTGTTCGATTATGTGTTATTAGATATATCTATGTTCATTTATTTTAATGTTTAGATTTGAGTCTTATGTCTTGTAGTGTTATTATCATCTCATGTGACATGTAAATATATTTTTTCATCAATAATCATTATGTGTTAGTCTTGTGTCTTTAGTTCATTTATATTGTAATAAGTGGTTAAAATCCACAGTGCAATCCATCATTCTTTTGTTGTGTTTGTCTATCATCGTTGAAAGTATTAAATAACCCAATGACAAAATAAAAATCGTACGATGATCTTCATTGTAATTTCCCCCCTTTTTTTAATGGATACATTATCGGGTGACCCTAACGCCCATTTGTAAGGGGGTTTGTTGTATTCACCCATGTGAGCACTAATGGGTGGTGGGCAAGGGGGAATGTTAGGAGTTATTACTCACTTTTATGGTTCAAGTGGTTATTTGTTATGTGAATGATTAATGAGTTATTTATTTGTTATCTGGGTGGTTATGAGGTTAGTTAGTGCCTCAAGAGGCCTATATATTTGTAACCCACCATATTGATTAATGTATGATGATGATTTAATATAACTCAAGCATTTTTGCTATTACATCTAGAGATTTTCTCCAACAAAATGTGTAATTACATGTATTCTAAATTTAAAAAATTACAGATTATGTTAGGATTGATTTTTTTAATAAAATTATATGGGTTTGACCAAGATCATATATATTTTGACTAGGACCATATAGTGATTGCTACGAACTTACATGTCCCAAACTGGAGAAAAATAACACTCCCTTCTTATAGATATGCATATTTGGAATTTTTTTTAAAATGGCCATAAATAAGAAATGACAACCTCATAGTTACCTATCAACTTCATCTCCTCATCCGTTATGTTAGTTGTTCTCACGTTATCCATTTAGTGTGCTAGAAATGGTCTTCAAGTACCCATGGTCACAAATATCTCTCAAGCTCTATTTATGATATTAAAAATTAAGAATTAGGTGAGATTTTCTATGTTTAATTTCACTTTATATTTGATAGGGAAAATCCCAAAAAACCATTACTTATCATTTGTTGCTACTCTACATGTTCAATCAAATTGTAAATGCCTATGATTAAAATACTTTGTTACAATGAGTCATGCAACTATAGGGTGATATTTAGAGTTCAATTTTTCATATTAGTTGATCATGTCATCTATATCTTATATACCTTTCAATGTTCTATGTTTATTGATAATAATTGATGTTCTACGAGGTAATGTCTTCTATCATTTTAGAGATCTAATTTTTATGTTGTTTCATGTGCTCTGCTATAATATCGATGGGGGAAACCATATTCTATGTTTATTATTATTATAATACTGTGATGATTTCTTATATTTTTGTATATAAATTATTCATGATGACAAATATTGTACGCTCATCACTGATACAGTGTCTAATTTCAACTCTCAATGACTCAATTTTTTCTCATATGTTGAGACCCATGTCTAATTGGGTGTCCAACTCCACTTCATCATTCTATCTCTATCAAAAGACCTTTCATATTATATTTCCAATGGAACTTACCCATGTGTATAGAAAAAGATAAGTTTTATTTTTCAAGGTTCAACGTACATTGGATTAAGTTCTAGAGATCCACATGTATAGTTGTATATTTTCTATATATTTTTTTGTACTTTGAAGTCTGTGCATATACACACACTACAAAGTGGGGGAAAATGTAGATACCTAAAATAACTATGAGGTATTTATTATGTTATTTCATAAACTTTTAGTATGATTGTCTATTTGTTGATTATTTTTCCAAACTAAAAATTATTGGTGTGTTTGTCAACTTTCGGTGGTTCTTCCCCCTTCTTTGTAAATCTCCCTCTTTTCTCTCATGCTTCTTAGGCTCTGTGCTAAAAGCATATTGGTGCTTATAACACATGTCAAAGGTGCCTTGACACATATGGTCCATTTTGTTGGTCTTCTTAAGTCAGGGTTCACCTATCTCCTTCGTCTTAATCTTCACTTCTAGTCTTTTGATTTTGGTTCTCACACCAATAAAGTTCTATTTTAAATTCAATTTGTTTCTATAAATGCATGTTTTTTAGTTCGTTTGAAAATAAGCATTTACATAATATCTATAGAGCACTCATATTGAAATCATAACTATAAAAGAGTGATCAAGTAATCGTTAGAGCACTCATCATTGTCTAAAATTAACATTTTATTTGTGGAGCACTTTTAGCGCACAACTATGACTCTATGTATGTTATGTAATTTATATTTATGAATTTAGTTCCTTTATATAATTTACTATTTTTTCATATTACATTTCCCACCTTTAAGGGCCTAATAAGTGGATAGCTAGTTAGTTCATACAAGCCACTAACCCTTAAGGGATGCTTATAAAGTCACTTTATTTTCCTTAAGGTCTTTAGATATCACACATATGTAAGAGTCATTATAGGAAAAGAAATAAATCTGGTATTGTAAGCACACAAATTTTACAACAAGTACTTCAAAGTGAGGGGAAAAATGATTAGAAGCAAGGGAACCAAGTCGTTAATTTATTTTAGAGCCTTCAATCACTTACCAAAGCACTTAAAACTGTTAACCCTCGTTTGAAGTATAATTATACTTCTAACACTAAATCCTAATCATATTCATATTTTTAGATAAAATTACAAATGATATTAAGAAATATGTTTTCATATTCAAAATCAAATAATAATTTTTTAAAAATAATTAATTCATAATACACCTCTAAACCAAGTGTGTTTATCTTCCAAATAATTATTTAGAGAGTAGTAACTATACTTGTTTGTATTTACATGTATTCGCTATACCTAATCATTTGTAGTTTATTTAATAAGTCAGGGAGAGAGCAAAATAAAGCCACCTCACGTGTGAACGTGGTGTTGTAATGCTTCCCACCGTCTTGAGGGATGGATCCTCCCTCTCATAAACGTAAACTTAGATAGGTATTAAGTTGTCGGTTTCTTGTCAGCCCCTGTTTCTACAACATGTTTTTGCAGCGTGCCAAAATTACGTGTTAACACAGAGAGATTCCATTTCACTTAGATTGGCCGTACTTTCTAAACGAAAGTCAAAATATTTACAGATTTAAAAAATATATTCTATGATGGTCGTTATTATAGGACATGTTCGTTATCAGATTCGATCCAAATAACTCAACTTCAAAATCATATATTTGGGTGAAATATAAGTTCACGTGAGTTCATAAATGATAGGTTTTAAGAGATTAAAATGGGTTAATTTTCGTAAGATGAACATTTTATAATTTATAAAATTAACAATTACCCTTAACAATATATGTCTCTTCCATTAATGTTATAATGAAAATATGAAAATGAAATGAAAAGAGTAATATCAAAGATATTAAGTGGTTCCATTTATTGCAATATTTTTGGTCGAAGAAGATGATGTTTGAACTTTGTATGTCAATTGTTTCTATTGGTAGCTCTGAATAAGAGGCTCAACATAATCATAAAAGTAAATTATTTGAAGAAAGAAAAATAGATTAAACCTAAACATATATTTAATGAATAGATATTTGATCGGTAGAAAGTAAATTCAAAGATAGAGAACTTTATAACTAGATATAACACAAATATTATATATCTCTACTGAGGTTTTATGTCACCATTGAAGCACTTATCATATTTCAAGTAATCTATTCCCTGCGCATTTATAAAAAAAAGTAGCTCTTTAGCTACGATGGTGATAAGAATAAAGACCAACCCTTGTTTCTAAATTGCCCATGGTAAAATAAGCCAAGCACAAAAATCAATAATATGAAACAAAACATTGACATATATCTATTATGTGACCTATCTAAGGCTAGAATAAATTTTATTGATCCTAGAATGGTATGCTTACCCGATATCAAAATATATTCCTAGTTTGAGTCCCTTAGAGTGAACATGATCTGCCAAGGTCTTGATCACTGAAGGAAATTTAGAAGCTCGAGCAACCAGATTGCCCTGCCGACATATAAGAAGGTTCTAACATCCACTAGCCATTTCTTGGTAGTCGTGCAAAATTTAGTGGGCAAACAACAAACCAGTTTATTAGGTATAGAATTAGTGAGAACCCTGCTTAAAGTAGTGTAGTCTCTACCAAATAAAGCAAAGTAGACAAGGAAGTTATAAACATAGTTGCACTTCTTACCAATATGCTTCTAATGCTCTGTATTTTTGCAGCTTCAATCAATCCTTATGTGTAGTGGGAAGAAGAAGAATAAGCATTTTTTTCTGAACTCAGAGAAAACATTTGCTTGCGATTGGCTTCAATGTGGATTACTTACTGATATGTGATTAAACAAGACCTTAAACCATGTTGCAAGCCCTGAAAATTTTAATGTGTATCATTGTAGTCTCTGGAAATAGCAATAGCATCCACATGTCTTCTCTTTCACTTAGGCACTGGTGGTAGCAATAGGATACGAGTGTGTTTGTGATGTAAGGAAATGACAAGCATCATTATGTAAGAGAAGACACCTACCAAAAATAGATTTTCGCAACCCTTGCTAAATGTTTTTATTTACCATTGTGATTGGTCTACTAAAATGTTTATATTTATATGTAATGCAAATAACACTGTAAATCTGAATAATGGAATATGAATTAACCAAAATGTGGGCCTAAGAGTGCATACAACTAATATTGATTCAATAAATTATTAAAGTTAATACACATATGAAAAATATTAATGTGCACCATATTTAAATGATAATTAATGAGCAATTGAAAAATACTTTCAAGGGATTTTATTTGTCCAAAAATGCATTCAAGAAAACACTGTACCTATTGAAGAAGGGTAATTCATTAGTTGGTTTTCGGCATAACCACAACACAAAAAATAACAACTTTAACTCCTCTCTAGAGGTCCTCAGGGCATCTATAAAGCCAACCCTTTGGAACACAAGATGAAATTCACCATATTCCCTCTCAAACCCATCAAAAAAAGTGGGCAAACTACAACAATAGAAGAAAGAAAGTGGATGAAAGTGAAGGCAATTGTGATGTTGCCACCACACAATAGGCCCCTAGAAAGTAGACACGACATAGTGCATGCATTCGACAGGTGTTCCTTAACACACATGTCATAGCTATCTTTGCTTAATTTATTTATCCCTTTAAAGCACATGCATAATGTAAAGACAAGGCTTTGATTAGATGGCAGTCTTGTAGTTATTCACCTGTTAATGGTAATGAGGAAAAATCATAAAATATTATAGGCCTCCCATGAACATTGGAAAATAATTTACATTTCTAGCAAGAGATAATGTTTCATTGGCAGTCAAAGAGTATATGACCAAATTAATTGCCTCTATAGAAAACAATAATACCTGAAGGGTAGGTACCACGCTTGTGAATCTCCTTTGTAATAGACAGGTTCTGATAATGCTACACCCTTAGAGTTGTAATGATTATTATTATGTATAGTTTTCAAAAGTGGTAAGTAAATCATTATGTAATGTGAATTCTTTTATCTTTATTTTTCACTATTAGAATGCATCAAAGTTATTGTTATTAATCATAATAATGATAACAATATACTTTAATGGTTACAAAAATAAAGTGGTCGATTAGTATTCACGACCCAAACTCCATGCCAAAGGACATAAACTGGTTCAAAACCAAAATAAAATGGGTAAAGCACGACAAGTTATAGAACCAAAAAAACCAAAGTAACTAGAACAACATCATAACAAATTATAATACATTAAACATAGATTACAACACTAATAGGAAGAGGTGGAAGATCATCCTTGGGACGTTAGGCACTCCAAGTAGAAGGCTTAGCTGAAGGAGCATCGGGCACCACCTAACCATCTTAAATAGAGTTTAGGGGAGCCAAAAAAATAATAATACCTCAACCACAAGGTGGTTTAAAGACACTACCAACCAAACCACTTCCTACATAAGTGAACTCTATTGGGACAAGACAACAATAGACTTCCCATGACGCGACGATGGACTCCACCACCCCCACCTAATGAGGAGGAGTGGATAAGTAGTTATGACTATGAGAGTGGCTTCATCAGCATTAGATCACTGAGGGAATAGATCTTTGAGGTGGATGGTTTGATGGGACACAAATCATAGTACAAGGAGCACTCCCCTAATGGCTAGAAAACTCCTAAAAGTTCTAAAATTCAAGAACTACCTTCTCTACTTGAGCTTGAATCTACATAAACATTGAAGAGATAATAGTCACCTTGTCATTAATAAAAAAGTGAAAATATAATTCTTCATTGTTAAACAACATTGAATTCCTAATTTTCCATGGTTGAAATTATAGACACCCCTTCCAGCCACAATTGGCTTCCGACTTGACTTTAGACTGATTTCTACCAAACATTACAAAATAAGCCTAGGAATCATTCAACGTCCAAATTTCATTTATGTACCATTCATTAATATTCATAATCATTTTTAGGCATCCTTATTTGGGGTATCTACCGTATGCAATAATAACCTCTCATGGATTCATCCACATTCACCTTGTGACATAACAACAGGGAGTTTGGCCTATAGACCCATTAAGTGGGGCACTTGAAAATTTATTAAAAGAGATAAAATACTAATCAAAATGAATCATCTAATTAAACTAGATTATATACTTAGCTAAATAATCCATTTGTAATTAATGAATATCTAAAAATGGAAATTCAAAATATCAAGCCTCTTCATCATTGTCGTTATGAGTTGTCAAGCTCTCCCAAAATATCTAAAAATATCTAATTTGAGAGCCATTCCTATTAATTGAAAATCATAATTATATGTGACCTCCTTAACTATATTGTATTTAACTTTGACTCACCTAGGGTTAGTTTGAACTCATTCTATGTTTAAACCCTAGCCTAACTCAACTTGAGTAAGAGTTAACTTCAGAGGCTATAGATACAAGGTCTTACATATTGATCAACAAGATTCATTAATGCAATGTTATTATGTCAAAATACCTCCAAGAAGCTCTTCTAGTAGTGTTACCATGCCAAATTCATAAACGAAACTAATCCAATCAAGCAAGCCAAGGTACCAAGGAAACGTGGAGCAAAGGGAGCTTCATTGATAAAGATTTCTTGACACACAAAGCCAAGAAATCCACTTCAATAAGTGATTTTGGAGCTAAAAATAAGGTAAAAGGATGGTTTCTTTTATTTTTTAGTTGTGTTTTCATTGTATGCTTGTTACCTATGCACTCCTTAGTGTCTAGGTTAGAGGTGTTAGTGTTTAATGTGTTTATTTTGAGTTTATTTTCTTGACTAACACTATACTAATCTCCCCTCTATGAATTCCTTGTTCACATAAATAAATTTATATCCCTAATTAAATTCCATAGAAAATCTATGTATACCAGTGATTGAGCATTATCCACAAAAAACCCATCCGCCAAGAGAATGGTTATAGATAAAAGGGTTTAAAAAGGCTATGAATCTAATGACAAGCATATTGAGCTTTAGGACAAGTCCAAAATAAGTGTTTAAAGGAATTTGGTCTATAACCCCCAGGATACTTGGGTTGAGTAATTCCAATCTGTAAAAGGAACTCCTTAAGGGGGAGGCCTTAATATACTAGACACCAATGAAAGTGAGCGAGATTGGGCTCAAGCTTAGCATTCCAATTTTTTTTAAGTTTGTAAATCCAAGTCTTGGGTGAGGAATTCATATTCCAACTCCTATTCAAATTTTCCAAAGTGTAAGATAACAAGCTCATAATTTGATAGAGGATATCTGGACAATAATTTTAAAAATGAGTATCTCAATTCCATCTCCAATCCCTCCACCAAGCACATGGAGATTACAACCCATATTATGTAGCATTATAATGGAAGGTTAAATTTATTTATATTTTAGTAGAGGCTAAATATCCCAATCATGAGAATAAATCAAATGTTTAATAGTATGAATACCTTTTTTTAAATCCTCAAAGCTTTTATACTAGGAAATTCTGCTAAAAAGAGACTAGAATCAGTCATAACGAGAGACCACCAAATATTTTGATCATTGGAGTATAGGCCACTATGAAAAAAATACCCACCAATTTTAAATAGGGTTTGATAGTTATGAAAGCCTTACAAATGATTTTCGCAAGAAAATACCCCTCAATCTTGATGAGAGCTGTGGTAACAATCAAAGTGTGAAACCTGATATTTTTCCAACTAGATTTACCATAAGGTGAAATAGAGGTAATATAGTGTTGTATAATAATTTTCCAAGCTTCATTTCCTTCAATTTCTTAGACCACTCATTTATCACACAAATCAAAACAAAAAAAACTTTGTTTGTAAGTGCCAATAATGCCCATACCACCTTTATCATGAGGAAGACAACAAATATCCCAAGCAATCATGTAGTATCCTTGAGTTTGTTTAACATCAACCCAAAGTAAGTCCCTATTGAACTTTTCCAATTTATCATAAGAGGATTTAGAAGGGGCCCAATAATAAAATCAATAGACATGAGTGATCCACCATATTCTTAGAACATACCTAAATTTTACCAGCTAAAAAAGAGGGTTTGAAAAGCCAATACTCAACCTTTTTCTCCACTTGATCAAAGTCATGTTTATTTTTTATACAAAATGGGTCTATTCAAATAAACACACCATGTAAATAAAAAATTTAAATGCAATAGTGTAATATTTAGATCTAGGTAACATAATATAGTATTTGCCAATAAGTTCATTCAAACATGTGTAATAAATATATAGTGATTGTACAACTAAGGGTTAAGAGAAACGTGTCTTATTTACTATTATATTCTATATTATCATTGTTATCCAAATTCATCTCAAACCCACAACTTAGATATGTATTCTATTCATTCAAGTTTTTTATTGTTTTTATTCCTTGGAAACTACCATCAAACTCAAACTCTATCATTCATGTTAGTGTCCTTATTATGGACATTTCTATTCTACCCAAAATATAATCTCTTTTTTGAATCTATCAATTGCAATTTTTAGGGGTTTTTCTCACCTTTTTGTTGATGTATTTAGATCTTGCACACATGTTATCAATATATGATTATGGATCAAAAAACCTAACTAATTAATCTTAGGACATGCCTACCTGAAAATGGGTTATTGGGCTCATGGTGTCGAGCTATCCTAAAGACCCCTCTATCAATATCCACTACCTAGATATCTAATACTCAAATGAAGGACTTAAAATTATGTAGTTTTCCCCTATGTGTGGGAAAATGTGTACACAAGGATGTAATAAATTATATGATGATGCATGTTACAATCTAGCTTGTAATTTGACAAATATCACTCATAGGTGGCTCTTTAAATGCTTTAGACTTGTAATATGACTGTTCCTATGTTTGATATGAAAATAGCGATGAATATGGAAATATAGATTGGTTGTGTAATTGATTGATTTATATTTAGTAGGAGTTTGCTTGGTATTTTCTAGATGATGAATGAGAAGGATTAAACTTGTATTTAAACCATACCTTTTGAAAATATCTCATGACTGGGTTCAATTCAGATAATAAGATTGACCCATGGGTTCTAATCATTTTATAATTTGGATGAATTTTGGATACTAGACACTAGATAATGATTTGGACACTACTAACAGTAGTGTCCCTCTATAGCTGGTAGTGTCCAAAAGGCTAGAAAATAGGTATGGATTTGAAATTTCTAGTGAATGATTTTTATTTATTTTAAGCTTTATGTGTAGTGTAAATGACTCGGGTCATCAGAATGATATGGATCATATTAAAAGATAAGCATTCAAACATAGTGAGATGGCATATGTGAACATTTAGGTAGCAAGGAGGTCTACTGAAGGGTGGATCCTTAATTAATATTTGTCAAATGTATAAGACTAAGATGCTATAAATATTCAAATTTAGTATCTACATTTCCCCCTACCCCTTTAATCTAGTAATGCATAAGGATGAAATTACTAGTTTAAAGGAAAGAAATGCATACCTGATTGTGTATAGTACACCTTTATTTTGCTTGAACCCACTTTGTGTGCTTTGTTGATGTGTGACTTGTAACCAAGAGCATGTTATAGTATAAATTAGTACACAATCTAAAATTTTAAATAATCTAAATGCTTGATAAGAAAGAGAGCAAGGAAGGAGTACACTTGTGTGTCAATATAATCATGTTGCCTTTTGATGTTTTGGATTGGTAAAGAGCATTGGATCTAGATAAAGTTCAGACCTAAACCTTGGAGATCTGAAGAGGAATATTGGAAAGCATTATGCTCCTAATTAGGTATAAGGGTGAGTTTTGACATGACCATTGAGATCATTATATCTCAATCACACAATTTAAGTGTGAATATATATAATCTAATGAGGGTGAGTGGTTTAAATAACTCATCTTATAAATATGGTGAGATTGGATGATTTAATCACTCTAACCTATAAATCTAGTGAGGTTGAATGATTTAATTATTTCAACCTATAAAATGAACCCACTACTGCAAATAGAAAAGGCTTGATAACATACACCTTGGTATAATCAGTACATCCTAATGAGTAGTATAATTGGTAAGTTATACGATCTTTGGTGCTATAACGTGGCATATGCATTTATAATATGTCTAATCTATATTATATGTGTCATAGATATGAAAAAAATTGTTTCAAACCTATGCAAAATTGGTGTAATGCATAGGATTCTAACCCATGTATATTTGAATCATGGAACTGAACTAGAGTTTGTGCAAGTGTGGAGGTCATGTCTTTATGACATGTCCCCATTGAAATTTATATATATTGAGTAATTTTATAAGTGTGGAGGTCATGCTATTATGACATGCCCCCACTATAATATGGACACTGTGAAAATGTGTAAGTGTGGAGGTCATGCCTTTGCGACATACCTCCATTGTAATTTAGAACTGATAAGGTATATAAGTGTGGAGACATGCCGTTTTGACATGCTTCCACTATAATTTATAAACTGAGAAGGTATATAAGTGTGGAGGTCATGTTTTTATGACATGCCCTCACTATAATCCAAATAAGTGTGGAAAGGTGGAGGTCATGTTAGAGGTAAAATCACTAAGAGGGGTGGGGGTGAATCAGTGATGCCAAATAATCCAACTCAATTCCAAACTCTTAAACATTCAACACATACAATCATGATGCATACAAATTAACCATTGCAATGAATAAGGAAGATATAACAAGATCAAGCACGTAACACATGATATATGTGGGAAGCCCTCTTAGGGGATAAAACCCAATTAACCCTACAAGATGGACTACACTCCTATAAATACAAGATTCAACATTTAGACCACCACTAACTAATCGAGGAACACCCATCCCTTAATTTAGTGAGACACCCATCCCATAAGGAGGAACCAACCCCATAGGCAACCAAGAACCAACCTAGATACGTTGATCTAATCACCATCTCTAATCTAATGTCTTATACACCTGATGATGGACTTATCTTACTTTCTTTTTTCCCCCTTTACACTCTCACAAACTTGCACACACAAGCAATGCATTCAAAACACCCTTTTAGATCACTCTTCACTTCTTAGTGCATACACATTAGAAAACCTATAAAAACTCTATCATAATATCAGTAACATGACCTATAGGTCATGCACATAATCCTTAACCTGCTCTACTCTTCAATCCATCCACTAAGCACACTCACTCAATCAGCTTCTAAGGCTTACTCACTCAATGTGCCTCTTCTAGGCTCATTAGGTCCAATGACCTATGTGTTCACCTTCATCACCTTGATCAAACAAGCATGACTAATCCTCTTCACTCTTTTTTGGTCCTCAATGACATGTACCTTCTATTTCAAAAAAATTCTCCTTCACTTGGATCCAAATTCTCTCAACTCTACAACACTCACCAAATAGGCCAATTATACCTAGTATTTATTCCATACACTCATATAACCCATCTTGGTCAGCCAAAATGCTTACCATAATTTTTATACCTTTTAAATATGTCTCCACACATGTTACATAGGTTAAACACTCCACTCTATAGGTCGACCAATACCTCATTATCCCCAAACCACCATTAGGTTTTGGTGAGACCTAAAATAATTAGGCCTTCATACTCACATGTTATGTGTGAGACACTTGGACCACATTCATCCTTTAAAAATTATTCAAACACATAAAAATTGTCTCCAATATACACTTTCTCACTCGCATATGGGTCCATGCCACCTGAAACACCAACTCAACTCTCAAACCTACCAATTAGGTCTCCTTGCTCTTTAGGTTTTCATATACAAAAAACATAGTCTTAAATTTCTGAAGCAACAACTCAACTATTTCACATATACATATGATTGAATAACATGGGTGAACCCTTCAAGACCTCTTTAACACTTCCATGTTATTTATACACTTCAAGACAATCTCTAAGCACTAAAAACAAATGTCTCAAAATGACCACTTAGACTGGTCATATACATCCAAAATATAGTCATACTATTTTAAATATCCATATCTGATCAAGGGAAAAATATGACAAACAATGCCTTATCATAATCCTTAGAGACTTATATAACATATACATACTCATTTTCTTCCTTAACTTTGCTCAAACACCTTCAACTTACCCCTACAAGATGGTCACTCAAATTGTCACTACATTCAACAAACATAATCAACTTATAAGCAATTATTCACACTAAATATGAATTGGTTAAACCTATAAAATCCACACATATGGTCCTCATGGAGTCTAAAACACTCTCTAATATATATTCCATATTGAAACATCAAGATACTATTAAGAACAACTCAATTTTCCTTCTCTAGTTATGAAACATGGTCAAATTCATTATAAACTTGGGAGCTCAATATCTTTGACTATACAAACATTATAAAATTTTAACTCACTTATATGGATTTTCCTTGAATCCCTCTTCAAATTTTAATTTTACATCACCTTTAAATTCATCCTAGATCAAAATATATAAGCAAAATACTACAAATAATTTTTTCTTTGTTAATTTCAAAATTCAAATTCCAACAGTCACTATTCAAACACTAAACATTGAGACTTTTAACCTCATCTCATGCTCCCTAGAAGTTAGATCAAATATGCGCCATCAAATTCCTCATAAGTATCCTGGTCTTTACCTTGCAATGCTTACCATTGATCTTTGATCCAAGCTTCCGCAATTATGCCACTTGGTAGCTCTACGTGCCTTCTACACATTTGACTATTTAACTTAATGCGCTCCACCAATCTCCATCTGTATAAACACCTACATGTTATTGGTTTAATATCAACTCAATGATATTGAGACACATGTCACAAACACATTTATTCTCAGGAACCTTTGATAATTTGACTTCACACACACCATTGGATCACTACTGATAAAATCATGCACTCCATTAGATCATTATTTGGTCAAATTAAACATTCACCATTAGATCTATGATCTAATTAAATTCTCACCGTATATCTTTGATATCAAAAATTTGGATAAGTATGAAAACTTGGTGCACTTTGTCTAACAAGCCAACTTACACCTTAATAACTTTTTCTACTCTCCATGTCCAGACCTAAAATTTGAACCATATGATCTCCTCACATAAGGGAATACATCCATGTATCAACATTCTCTTGAAACCTTCATATATACGAAATATGACATCATCAAAATTCTTACTCAGTCTTATCTGTCAATTAGACTACTCGAAATTAGATCTTCATATGACTGCTCTGATGAATTCCTTTCACTTCTATAAGCATTCTAAGCACTCATAACACCCCATAGGGTCTTTTCAACATGTCCATACCATCAATTGCCTGTCCAAGTCAAACACTGAATAAATATGTAATCACAATAAAGCACACTTTGTCATTATCATTCTAGCACACATGACACTTCATCAACATCCTTGGTCACCTTGGAGACATCAATGACAAACCTCCAATAGGTCATGCCTTCTATGACATGCCCCTAATAAAATGCCCCACCTTTTGAGGCGAGGAAAATATAATCTAATAGGTACTTTACTTCAAAAGGATAAGGTAGTTGTATAATCTATGTATGAATCATGTAGCATATAGAGATAGCATGTTGAATTAGATATATCAATTTAACTCATAGTATGTTATCACATCAAGTCCTAAATGCATGATATAGATCATGACAATGTCTAGAGAGTAATAATGCAAGATCAAAAAACAATCAATAACACACACAAGAGCACTTGATTAAATGAAAATAATGGTCTAAAGATACCTCACACAAGAGCAAAAATATGCAATATCACTTTATAATTTTGATACATCATTGTCATATGAGAAAGGAATACTAAATTTGCATCTTGAATTTAATTATTTATACTTGACTTAGGAAATTATTTCATTAGGAAACCTTTGGGAAATGTGCTTTCATGTTTATCTTGAACAAGAATAAGGGTGGGGGCACATGTATCTATACTATTTTTAATAATATTATCATTTTCATCTTTCCCACCTAAAAATATATGGGGAGAAGTAATACATGCATTTGTATCATTTAGATCTAGAGATAGAGAAGTAATGTCACCATTTGTATTTTCATGAAGTAAAGAAGGAATGGAATATTCAATTTGAATAATGTTTTCAAGATTTTTAAAATAAGGGAAACATTCATTTGTTGTAACAAACTCTTCATTGACTAAATAAGATGTAGATTCAACTATTGATTCATCCTTTGAATGCTCAAGTATCTCATCATTATAATAAAAACATACAATGTAGGAGAGAAATGAAACTAATCTCTTCACATTCCTCTTCAAAATATGTGGAATCACAATCATATTCATAGGGGGAATACATATGTATGCCATCAATGTCACCATATTCATCAATATTTGTATTCTCATCAATGGTCTTTTCATTGTTGTAATTTTAAGAAGTTGCTAAAAAGGAAGAATTTTTATTACAATTTTGCTTAGCCATAAGATCCTCATAAGAAATATATTTATCATTAGAGAGATTAAAAAATATATCAAAAGGATGAGGTTTTTAAGGGTTATTAGTAAAAACATCCCTAATGAAGGCTCTAATTTTGGACACAACCATAGAGAAAATTAATTGAAGGCTTAGGGAAAAAATATAAGGAAGCATTCCTTAAGTTATGCCCATGAAAATAAATTTATATTTGAAAAATAAAATACATAAATCTGAAAATAAACTTGCTTGGAAAGAGAAATACTAGTGGAATTTAGAGCTTGGTTCAAATACAGAGGATGGGTTCACTAGAATTTTTCTACAAAACGGGTCTATTCAAATAAACACATTTTAAATAAAATGTTTGAATGCAATAGTGTAATATTTAGATCTAGGTAACATAACTATAATATTTGAAAATATGTTCATTCAAGCATGTGCAATAAATATAGTAAATATTGTACAACTAAGGGTTAAGAGAACATATCTTATTTAATGTTATGTTCTAGATTGTCACTATTTTATAGCTCCATCTCAGTCATGTAACTCATATTTATGTTCCATTCATTTGGGTTTTCTATTATTTTTCTTCCTTAGACACTACCATCAAACTTAGACACTACCATTGATGTTAGTGTCCTTTCTATGGATGTTTCTATCCTACCCAAAATATAGACTCTTTTATGAATCCATCAATTACAAGTTTATGGTTTTTTTGTCACCTTTCTAATATTGTATTTAGATCTTGTGTGTAGGATGTAGATATATGATTATGGATAAAAACACTATATTTTTACCCTTAGGTCATGCTTTCCAAAAAATGGGTTAGTGGGCTCACGGTGTTGAGCTACCTAAAAGACCCCTTTGTCAATGAATGTTGCCTACATAGCCAATACTCTAAGGAGGGCCTATGACTTATGTAGTTCTTTCATATGTATGGGAAAGTGTGTGAACAAGGGTGTAATATACTATATGATGATGCATGTAGTGATCTATCTTTTAATTTGATAAATATCACTCTTGGGCTGCTCTTTGAATGTTTCAGACATGTAATATGACTATTTATATGCTTGATATGAAAATAGGGATGAATATATTTGTTATGTATTTTATTTATTTAAATTTAGTAGGAGTTTGCTTGATATTTTCTATATTATGAATGAGAAGGATTAGATTTTTCTTTATAACACACCTTTAAAAAATATCTCATGATAGGATTCAATAAGACAATTAGGTCGACCCATGGGTTTCAGTCATTTTTTAATTTGGATGAATTTTGGCTACTAGACATTGGATAAGGATCTGGACACTATCGTTGGTGGTAGTGTCCCTTTGTGTCTGGAAGTGTCCATAAGACTAAAAATAGGTAGGATCTGAAACTACCAGTGAATGATATTTATACGGTTTTAAGCTTTTTATGTAGTGCAAGAGACCTGGATCATTAGAATGATATGGATAAAACTAAGAGATAAACATTTAGGCATAGTGAGATGGTTAATGCAAGCCTTTCGGTAGTAGGGAGGTCCATAAATGAAGGGTAGAGCCATGATTGATATTTGTCAAATGTAGAACATTGAGATGCTATATATACTAATATTTAGTATCTATAGTTTCCAAAGCTCAAAAGGGGAGCTATCAAATTCAAAAAATAATACCAAGGAATTTAAATTTATCCCCTTTTTTTATTCACTTCTAATTATAGTATTTAGTCCATTCTCGCATAGGAATCATGCTTTGTCTATATAGCATTGAATAAACAAGTGATAAATATCTTCACAAAACCACTTGGTGCTACCATGTTTTTCATGTTTCATATAATTTGGGCCTCTCATAGTTACCATTAAGGAGAAATGTGCATGATAATATCGCTTCCTAACAACCATGTATTTTATTTTTTATTCTCTATACTTATTCTCATTGAAAAGCATTTTAATAAGTCACTTTATGTGATTTTGGTAAACTTCACCATATGTGATTTTAAAGTGTATCCAATACTTAAATTGCATATCTTATAATGAAGGTCCTTATATTATAAAAGTTTCTAAAATGCTTAGTTGTTTATTCATAAGAAACTATGAAATTTAGTCTCACAATCATGCTAGCCTAAACTTACTCTAAGTAGTCTATAGATTATAATTATTTTTGTTTCAAAAGGTGATATTGACATGAAGATTTTAAAATTATTTAAATGTTGCATGCCTCCTAAACTCATTATAGATGGTTTCTGGAGTATAATTCCTTTAGTATGAAGGTGACTATGACATGTATCCCCACTTAACATTAAGGGGGATTGTTTGAACAATTAATAATTAAGTGGTATTATCCATGTACCCTTAATATATTAAATTAAATCAGTTAAATAATAATATATTTTATTATTTAACATCAATTTAATCCAATAAATAATAAAATATATTAGTTATAACATTATGTCTCAAGTATAGGTTGGACTTGTTGGTTACAACGGTCCACCTTGCTTTTATAAAAATATTTTACATTATAAAATGATAAGTGAACATAAGATTTCACTTGAGTGTTCCAATTTAAGAGATTTCAAATTATTCAAGGTTTTGTGAAGAATTTGTGAGAAGAACTAAGGAGAGAAATAATTGAATTGGGTCAATTTAAGTTCTCAATATATGAATAGTCTACATGGGTTTTTTGCCTCTATATGAGGTTTTCCCACACATCTGGTGTCATATTTTTGTGTATATTTTCTATCAATTACATGTCTAGATCCAACATGTACGCCATATTCTATGATTTTAATAGTTTTCCAACAATTTGGTCATCTTAAGGGTAAATGCCCAAATTCCAACAAGCATAGAGAGAAAAATTCTTAATTGCAAATTTGAGAAGATTCAAACTCTCTTTTGTGTTCAAGAAAGATAGACCAACTAGTGAAAAATCATTTCTTGAGAAGGATGATTCAAATCTTGGTTACACTTCAGAGTAACAATATATCCCTCCTTCTTTGGAGACTTAGGATTGATTAAGGATCCCTCCTTTGAATGTGGTGGAAGGACAGGTTTATTCAAAGTGTACTCATTTTTAAGAATTGGTGGGTAATACTAGTGTGTCCTCCAAAAAAGTCAGAGGTTAGTATACTGAAACATTATATATTGGAAAATTATGAGTAACTTGAAGACAATAAAAGTGCAATAGTGGAACTTCTTGAAAATCATGAAACTCCAAGATACTATCTTTGGATCCCAAATTGAAAAAATGAGTTTCTTAATCTTGAGACCCTTGCATAAGAGGAATTTTATCCTAATAGGAAAAGAAAACATAAGAAACATAAATTTTAATATTGTTGTTTGTGTTAGTTTGTTATAGTCTCTTTGTTTAGGTTTTATTTATCCTTGCTAATTGTTGTCCTTAGTTGAGTTTATTTTGAATATATCTTTGTATTCTCAGGTCATATCTCCAGTCAAAAGTGTTTAACCTTTATCAAACAAATTCACCTAGAAATAAAACCTAGTCCCATTTGCATCAATTAAACTACAATCTTTTTTATAAATAAACTCATTTTAAAATTTGATCATTAATGAAATTTTAGTCAGGTTTTGCTATGAAATTAAATTTAAATAGATTTCACTTTGTAAACTATGGAATGGAGAGAGAGTTTGTACCCATATATAATATAAACAAATGGGGAGGCAAACAACTTAGTAAATTTTAGTAATCCATTAGCCAATGCTTATATAAGATAATGGATTCTAATTTGATATCATGTAATTTAATGATTTTATTGTTAACAATATAATTTTAGAAGAAACTATGTTAAATTTAGATTATCTATGCATTTTGGATCAACACATGTGATCCTTCTTCAGGAAATAAAATTATGTAAGAACAACAGAGCCATGACTCTTAAAAAGAAGAAGGAAAATAGCCGCTATCAAAAAATTGCCTAAAATGAACTAAGTAACTGTTAGATAAAAATTCTAAAAAATATAAATAAAGAAAGTAAAATTTCATTAAATTATTAGAAATTTTATTGTTGTCTTTGTTAGTTTACTACATTGGTCATGGTTTTATCAATTGATTGTTAACATGTTTGTCTTAGTGGTTGTATCACTTTTTATGTTTAATATTTAAAAATAATAATAATCATGGTTTATTAAATGAATGTCTCTATAAATCTTGGGCTACAACATTTAACGAGTGTTTCCAACTCTAATTGCATATGATATTAGTTTCCCCAAAGATGAAGTTATGTCAAAAGGGATGTAATTCTATGTTTTGATAAAGTATGGTATTATAAAATGAAAGAGTGTATATCAATAATCCTAACTCACTCAAAACCCATGACTATTGACCTCATATCATGTTTTATGCACAAATCATTAAGCAATAGTAATCTGACATACATTTTAATAATCCTTCCAAAACATATATTTCCTAACTAGTGTTCCACTAGATTTTATACTTTTTTTCCCACATGGATAAATAAGATGCTTATGAAGATAGGCTCAATTTGTGGACACCTTTTCTTCTAGGGGTTATACTATGGAATTTGTGTATGTTATTATGCCTAATATAATTACTCCACATGTTAATAAATTGGTAACATGGACAAATGGAAGCTACAAGATAGACTCTAGACTTCACTGTCTTATTCCCATGTCAACAACATTGTAGCATTGATTTGAGCCACACATCAGACATTAAACCCTGGCATAATCAAATTAAATATCTCAATGTACTCATCCACCCTTGATAATAGTATACGACCTATCACATATGTCAACTTCTTGCAAGCTATATACCTATTTATATTTGGTGCATGGCATGTAAGTCTAACAATTGCCCTAAATCTAAGTCTAGTGTATGATATGGTCCTTTTGATATATGATATCACCTAAAATACCCTATCATTACCACCCACAATTACCACCCAACTCACCTTGAAATATTTCACCACTTGCATGTTCTCTATGACCTTGCCCTTCCCCACTGTTTTTCCATTTATCAAGATCACCATGAAATGAAATGTATCCTCTTTGCATAACTCACTACTACATTGTATGAAGGAGCACAAAACCTCATTTTACATCGTCACCTCCACCAAAAAATATAAGATTATGTTTCTTAACTCTTCATGCACAAAAGATTATACATAGTCAGCAATCATGGGTTTCGATTGAGGTACAACTATTGATTTACACTCTTTCACTTTACAAACCCCTGCAAATATGAAATTACATCCCTTCCAATGTAATTTGTACCTTTGAGGAAATTAATCTTACTTAGCTGGCCTAGGGTATATTATTTAATATTATATTAATATAATAATATATATTATATTATATTATATATAAAGTATATTAATGTATATTATCTTAATATTATAATATATTAATAATATATAATTATATAATATTATATTTAATAATACATACATACATACATACATATGTGTGTGTGTATGCCATCAATAGGTCTAGTGTATCTAGTAATAAAGCTCATAGAGTGGATAATGTAATTTGGATTCCTCCTCCTTCAAAAGTCTTTAAACTCAATTTTGATGAGGCAACTCGGGGTAACCCTAGAGTCTCAAGGGTAGGATGTATCGTTTGGGATTGTATTGGATCTTTGATCTAGACAATATTGTTTAAATTGGTTGATAGGACTAATAATGAAGCAAAGTCTCAAGCACTATCTTTGGGGATCAATTTGGGGGTTCAGTGTGGCATCTCTAAGGTGATAATTTAAGGCAATTCCATGGTCGTGATCTAGGCTCTACGCAATAGAAATTTATGTACGTGGCATATTGAAAACATCTTGGGCCAAACTTAAGACAATCTAAGTTCTTTTTCTCTCTAAGAGACATCTCATTATTTTTGAGAAGCTAATTCGAAGGGGTATTTTTTGTCAAATTAAGATATTGATCAGGTTGAATACTTCATTAGTGATAATTTTTAGGGGGGTTAGGCTATGGCCCCTCTATTTATTTCTAATTAATGAGGCCTTTGAGTCTCTAGTGGGGGTGCCCCATGGTTTTATTGGTTGGTTAGGCTTATTGGCAGATTTAATCATTGATGGTTATGCTATAATTTTAATTGATGAATCATTGAGTTGGTGGTCCGTGCTAAGCTGGGCTTAATGCTTCCATTTATTTCTATAATTACCCTATTTGTGTGCCTTATATTTAGGATATTTGTGAATGTAGAGAAGATCTTTACATGTAATTCTAGTTATTTCAAACTATGGACCATATAATGTAGCTTGCTCTTAGTGAGCAACTATTAAGGGTGGGAATCGAGCTTCATGATATGTCCTTCGAAGGCTCTATGAGTGATGTGAAGATCAAGCATATTTTTATGGTACAGTCTGGGAAAAATCATGGTGAGATTTATTTTCTTGAAAAACCCTCATAGGGTTAAGGTAAATTCTAATTTAGCATCTCTCTTTTTTGGAAATTTCTTGTTGGTCGTGGAGGAAAGAGAGCTAGTGAATTCAATGGCAGAGGGGTTGATTAGGCCTTATTTTAGTGGGTTTATTGGAAGCAATTCCATGTTTTCTTCATAATATTCTTGTTTATCTCCCACTCTCAGGACAAGAAATGGTTGGACTTATTCCTCTTATAGTGTTTTGGGAGTTGAAGGCCCGTTTGGAAAAGACCTTATATTTTGTTGATTAGGTTCAAGGGGTCATCAGGGATTTAGCTCATTCAAGAAGGTAAATAATGATGGTGAACATTATATATTTACGAGATCCCTTATGTCATATGGGACTGCGTTGGGTTTTCACTCCTTAGCCCATTTATGGGATGTAGCTCGTCTTTTGGCTAGACTTTTTGGGGGTGGTAGGGTTTTTCTACCTTTTGCCTAGGTGTTGAACACTTTGGAGGTTGGGGAGATCCATATTGGTAATGCAGTGGTGATGATTCCTAGGGTTGGTTTGGGGTTGATGTTGAGGAGTGCATTAAGGGCAAGCACAAATGTGGTCTTAGGTATGTTGGGAGTTATGTCGTAGGATGAGTTAGCAGTGGATGATGTTGGTGGTGATTAGGTTGGAAATTTGGTGAAAGAGAAAAATTAGGAAGCCTCTCTAGGGGTGATTTAGCTCAGCACCCCTTTCCCTTATTCTCTATTGGTTTAGATGGTTTTTGAGCTCTGTGGTCTTTGGTTGGTTCTCTTCGTGCTCGTTTTTGCATGGTTTTTTATTATTGCTAGACTAAATATCCTCGATAAGTTATTTAGTCCTTTTTTTGGCCTTTATCGATTCTAAAAGTTTTGTGCCTCTCATTTCCTTGTGGATTTTATCCAAGGCTTATGAGTTTTTTTAGTTTAATTATACTATAGGTGAGGGGCCCCTTTAACTCTCGATTATTTATCATGTGTGTGTGTGTGTGTACATGTGTGTATGTATATATATAATAATTTAATATAAAATAACATATATTAAATATAACATATATAATATTATCAATATTAATATAATTTAATAATTATAATATTTATAAGAGATTTTTATGTTTTTAAAGTTGAATAAATTGTAATTAGTTTCTATTTATTTATTTTTAATTGAAAAGTTTTTCATTATAATTAACTTTTGGATAAATTGTGTACACGTTTTTGGTATATATAATTCTTGCAATATTGCTTCAAACATAATTTTCAACATTGTCATATTTTATATGACATTTTTTTATTGGAGACCCATTAATTCATATTATATTATGAGTTGTGGATGAAAGTGGTCAAAGTGAGTAGATTTTTTCTTTGGGATGAAGAGGTCAAAGTGCGTAGGTTTTTCTTTGAGATTAAGTGATCAAAGTGAGTGGCTTTTTCCTTTGTTAATATAAGTACAATCATTAGTTAATAGACACTTTATTATATATCAAATTGATATGTTGCTTTTAACTATAGAGATGCACTGGGCAAAGTGAGTGGGTTTTTCTTTGTTAATCTAAGTACAAATATTAATCAATTGGTGGGTAAGATGGAAGAACCACTACCAGTGTGTTCTCCAAAAAAGTCAAAATTTAGTCTACTGAAACATTATATATTGGTAGATTATGAGCAATTTGAAGACAATAAAAGTGCAATAGGGGAAATTCTTGATAATTATGAAACTCCAAGATACTATCTTTACATCCTCAATTGAAAAAATGTTTTTCCTAATCTTGAGACCCTTGGATAAGAGGAATTTTATCCCAACAGGAAAAGAAAACATAAAAAACATAAATTGTAATTTTTTTTTTGTTTATTACTCATGCCACTAGTTTGAAATGGTCTCTTTGTTTGGGCTTTATTTATCTTTGTTAACTATTGTCCTTTGTTGAGATTCTATTGAATATCTCTTTTTATTCTTGGTTCATAGCTCCAGTCAAAAGTGTGTTACCTTAATCAAACAAATTCACCTAGGAATGAAACCTTATCCCATTTACATCAATTAAACTACAACCCTTTTGATAAAAAACCTCATTTAAAAAGTCAATCATTAATGAGATTTTAGTTGAGTTTTGATAGAAATGAAAATTTAAATAGATGTTCACTTTGTAAACTAGGTAATGGATAGAGAGTTTATACTCATCTATAATATAAATGAATGGGGAGGCAAACAACTTAGTAATTGTTTGTAATCCATTGGCCAATGCTTAAATATGATAATGGATTTTGACTTGATATCATGTAATTTAATGATCATATTGTTGTCTTTGTTACTTTGCTACATTGGTCATGGTTTTTTCAATTGATTGTTAACACGTTTGTCTTAATGGTTGTATCACATTTTATGTTCAATAAACTTTTAAAAAATAATCAAGGTTTATTACATGAATGTCTCTATAAATCTTAGGCTCCAACATTTAACAAGTTTTTCCAACTCCAATTGCATATACTAGCAGTTGCCCCAAAGATGAAGTTATGTTAGAAGGGATGTAATTTTATGTTTTGATAAAGTAGGGTATTATAAAGTGATAGAGAGCATAACAACAATCCTAACTCACTCAAAACTCATGACCATTGACCTTGTCTTACCTTTTGTGCAAAGAGCATTAAGTAATCGTATTTTGACATTCATTCTAATAATCCTTCAAAAACATAAATTTTCTAACTATTGCTCCACTAGATTTTTTTTTACCCACATGGATAAATAAGATGCTTACAAATATAGGCTCAATTTGTGGCCACCTTTTCTTTCATGGGTTATAGTAAGGTATTTAAGTATGTTATTATCCCTGATATAATTACTTCATGTGTCAATAAATTGGTAGCATAGATGGATGAAAGCTACAAAATAGACTCCAGACTTCAATGCCTTATTCTAATGTCAACAACATTGTAGTGTTGACTTGGGACACACATCATACATGGAGCCATGGCACAATCAAATCAAATATCTCATCATACTCGTCCACCCTTGATAATAGTATATGAACAACCAAATAGGTCACCACCTTACAAGCTATAGACCCCTTTGTAATTAGTGCATGGCATGCAATTCCAATAACTACCCTAAATCTAAGTCTAGTGTATGCTATGGGCATTTTGATGTATGATATCACATAAAATACTTTATCATTGCCACCCACCATTACCGCCTAACTCACCTTGAAATCTTTCACCACTTGCATGTTCTCTACGACCTTGCCCTCCCCCACCGCTTTTCCATTTATCAAGATCACCATTAAATGAAATGTATCCTCTTTGTATAGCTCACTACCACACTTTATGAAAGAAAACATAACCTCATTTTACATCATCACCTCCACCAAAAATATAAGATTATTTTTGCTTAATGCTTCATGCATAAAATGTCAGACATAGTCAACAATGGATTTCAATTGAGGTACAACTATTGATTTACACTCTTTCGCTTTACATAACCCCACCCTTCCAAAATAGAAAATTACATCACTTCCAATGTAATTTTCACCTTTGAAGAAATTGCTCTTTCTTAGATGGCACATGGTATATTATTTAATATTATATTAATATAGTAATATATATTATATTATATATAGAGTATATTATTATATATTAACTGAATATTATAATATATTAATAATATGTATATATATATAATGGATCTAGGGTATTTAGTAATAAGGCTCATAGGGCAGATAATGTAGTTTGGATTCCTCCTCCCCGGGAGTCTTCAAACTCAATTTTGACATGGTAGATCTGGGCAACCCTAGAGCCTTGAAGGCAAGGTGTATCATCTGAGATTGTGCTGGCCCTTTGATATGGGAAACATCCTTTAAATTAGTTGATGGGACTAATAACGAAGCAGAGGCTCAAGCATTGTCTTTAGGGATCAATTTAAAGGTTCAGTATGGCATATCTAATGTGATAATTGAAGGTAATTTCATGGTCATGATCTAGGCTCTGCATAATAGATATGCGTGTGCATGATATATTAAAAACATCTCAAGCCAGACTTGAGACAATATGAGTTCTTTTTCTCTCTAAGAGGCATCTCATTATTTTCGAGAAGCTAATTCAAAGATAAATTTTTTGGTAGATCAAGGTATTGAGCAGGTTGAATACCTCATTAGTGATCATTCTTGGGGGGCTTGGCCTATGGCCCCTCCATTTGTTTCCAATTACAAATTCCTTTGAGTCTCTAATGGGGGTGCCC
>JARHVA010004410.1:1477500-1573584 GCA_037957365.1 Torreya grandis
CTTTTCATGATTAGTTGTGTGGGTGTTATTCAAATCTTTCATTCATTCATTCACTACATGAGAGGCCCATTTTTTTGGGTGTATTTTTGTAAAGACTCAAAAGTTAGAAGTATATGTGACGATGGGTTTAGGTTTATAATATAAAAAAGATGAATTTGATTTTTTATATTATAATCCATTTTATGAACCATCAAGAACAGAGGCTTATGAAACGGTTCAATAGAACGGGGATCCTAAATTTTCTTAGTAGGTATTGCAAAGTTATATTAAAGACATCAATACATTATTTTTTTTAAAGATATAATCTAATTTTTTAGAAGATAATATTCGAATGTATCATATATTTATTTACAGAGAAAATTTAAATAAAATATGTTTTTTCATACATTTATATTTGGTAAAATATCTTTATATAAAATACGAATAGAAATAGAAAATTTCTACTTCCTCTTTTTTAAACTCATTCAAATTTTCTTCTTAAAAATTTATCCGCTCTTTATTTTTTGAAAAAATATTTTAAATTTTTTTATTTTTCATAAAACTAAATGGTATAAAACTCATTCATGATTTACCACTCTTAACCCCAAACACCAATTGAATCCCTTTCGGATCGTTAGTCGTACTTTTTAATGAAAGGTTAAAACACTCGTGACATTGCCTGGTTCATGGTATAATGGATGTCCATTGTTTATTATGGGTATTGTTGATTAATTTGGACAAAGATGGAAGGAAGGGCATCTCTATGATAATGTACCCCACTTAAGAAGCACATTTTCAAACTATGGTCTAGCAATTCGGATGTAATGTTGGAATTAATGGATGGACGGAAAAGTAACATGTTTTTATGTATATTTTAGTTTTAGATAAAAAGTTACAATTTGACCGGATTTAAGATGTATTAAAAAAATAAGTTAATTTAAAATATGTGTATTGGGTATTTTATAATTGCGATTTTTATATATTATGAAGTGATTAATAATATTATATTATATAAAAGTTAGATAATTATTACGTATATTTATTTAAAAAAATAAGTAATTTGATATTTAAGCTTTCAAAGAATAGTGTATGATTATAAATATTACAAATTTAATGTATGATTATAGATATTACAAACCTAGTGTATTACATATATTATTATGGGCATCTAAACAAACTAACCAATCAAAATAAAGAAAACTAGTGTATGGTTAATTTGTTTATTACAAACCTAGTGTATTACATATATCTTTCTTTATGGTGTATTTAGAGCTTTCATACATATATTACATACACTAGAGAGGCCTTGTATTTATAGATGTTTTGATTTCAAATTTGAGATCTATTGATGCATGAAAGGCCGTCTCAAGATAAGACCCAATAGTTTATAAAAAAAAATATAACATGACTCAAAATAAGTTATGAAAGTTATGCTTGGACAAGTTTGCTCTAAATGGAAAGTGCCACATGTTGGTCCTATCTAGTTACCACATACTTGTCTAGAAGGACACATGACCAAAATTGGGGATTCCCATGACATAGTGGCAAGATAAATAACCAATAAACAAATTAACCAATCAAAAGAAAGAAAGATTCAAATAAAATGTGCCAATAGATGCCTCATTCACTATCAATAGTCTATGCATACAAATTTGTAATAAATGGCATAAAAAGATGGGCTTGTACTAAATTTGGGTGTCTACATTTTCCCCTCCTTTATTTTAATAACTAAATTGCTAGAATTAAAGAAGGAAATGAAACTTGAGTTTGTATGATACACTTTGTCATTAGAAACATTGATTGTGCTAGTTATATCATGATAGAATTTGAAATAACACATGGAGTAATTAATGTTCATATATGAAATCTAAAAGCTTGAATATGGAATTACAAAGGTAAAGAGAAAGGATGGAGTACACATGTACGTGTGTTGTATTATGCTACTTGTGGAGAATGATCGTGTTATGCCAAGTGGAGAAGGGATGCTTTCAATCTTGTTCATTTTCTATCCAAGGAAGATAATAGTCCATCTCGCAGTAAAGGGAAGGTAAATATGTCATCAGGCATCACTATACCCATGACTATATTGGCTTGATAAGAGATTGGAGAAGATGCACCCCCTTGTTGAAGCACTCAGAGAATGTAGTTGCCTATGTTGAATTGTTTGAAGAGTTGAGATTTATCAAGTCTCAACTTTTAGATATAATTGATCAAACCCATGAGTTGAAAAGATGCATTATTGTGAATCTCAAGAATGAGGAAAAAGTACTCCATGTACTATTTCCCAAAAAGGTGTAACCATGTTAGGTTTGCTAGAAGTGATGCCAAGGGTGTTGAGTGTCACTAGACTTGAACACACATCACCTGCACAGATCTGAATCACATCATTGTAGACATATATAGATTCTATTATTCATGATTGAAAGAGAATGAATAATATTCACACTCCCATCATGATCACATTGCTCATAAATTTTACTTTGAAACAAATATTTTGTCTTTGAAGTTGAATATTTTTCTCTTTGAATTTGAACATTATAACTTTGAACTTTGAAACTTTGATATTTTTCCATTTTTCCACTTTGAATAAGTACGAACATGAATGAGTATCATGCCCCCTATGAATATGTGCCAATGATAAAGAATGTTATGCATTTATAAACTCAACTATAAATGTATTTTACAACCTGTAACTTTGATTTTGTAATTGTTTTGCACATGCCCATGTATATGCATTCAAGTGTGTATGATTTTATGCTTTGAGTCTTTGAGAAGTGACTGTGTATACATGTCATATACACCAAAAAATTTGTATTGATATGCTAATATAATTCATATGCTTTATTTTTGGATTGCTTTGAACCTTTGAAAACATTGTACTTTGTTATAGATCTTGATTTTTTATTATTTATATTTATGTATTCTGATTTTGATTTGATCTATGGGTGCACTTGTATGCCATGTGTCCCTAATATTATTGTGTATATTTTTTAATTTGTCATAAAATTGTAGTATGTGACCAATTTGAACCATTCTAAATCATGTATAGTTTGCTAAGATATATTATGTAATAGGCCCAATATATGCCCTCTTTTGATACAAGGCATGAGAGGATCAAATATATCATGATTAAAATAATGGGTATGTGTTTTTCAATATATTATGATTAAATATTGATTGAATTTAGTGTTTTGATTTTGCATTGTGATTGTTCTATTATGATGATTTATTGCATTTGAAAATTTGGTGAAGAGACGTAAAATGTGCAAGTGATAATACATATAAATAAGTAAATGTTAAGTTTAGCATTTTTTAGAAAAGATTGATTGGCATGATAAAAATAGTATCATGTGAAATATCACATTATGTGTGTTCCAATGCAACTTACAAGAAGTGATTTTGATATGTATTTCTTGAAATATTGTGCACACAAGTCTTGGGGATCAATTAGAATGGTTTTGAATTTTTGAAAAAGAAAAATAAACTCATATAAATACATCGATGGAAAAATAAATTTTATTTCATTTACACATTGACATTGTATAGTTTTTGAGCTATGAGAAAGACACCATGCCATAAAGGATAATATAAAGATTAACTTGGTTTGAATAGGTTGTGTCCAATTTGTGATCAAAGGATGTGCCACCCCTGGTAAGTTCAAAAATTATAAGTTTGAATTATGTGAATTTTAAAAAATTATGCATTTTTATGTATTTTAAATGCTATTTTAAAGTTATAGGGTCTTGTCCTCTTCAGACCAGTCCTATACAAAGACTATTGGAGCTATCTTGTGTTAACATAGAATCATCTATGGAGCTACATGCCTCTTTGTAGATACATCTTCGAACCTCTCTAGGTGACATCGAACCTATCCAAAGGACCATGGTTCTATATATTAAAAAAGTGCTATTTTTTTAAAGGTTTTTATGATTTGAATTAAGCTGATTATATTTGTATATGAGATTGGTGATGTTAATTTTTGTGAACTTTATGGTTTATAGGGTGATATGCAAGCTAGAGATTTCCATTGTGGTCACATGATGGAGACTATGTGGGCTCTGGCATTGTTTGATGATGAGGGAGTGATATTAGATGCAGTTGGACTTGGGTATGTTGGGAAGTTGGCATTAATTAGATATGAGATGCATATGATTACCATAGTATCTAAGTGTAGGGATTTGAACACATGCACCTTTTGGCTCATGACAGGGGAGATGACTACCACCTTAGAGGATGTGTGGCAGATTATGTGATTATTGATTGTTGGATAAAAAGTGACATTACAGTGAGTTAGTGGACCTACCCATATTTCCCAAGCCCATATATATGACAAAACATGCTCAAGGGTCCAATTAAACCCTAATGGATATTATTATTTTTTGATCTGAGATCATGTTGGTGAATGTTCCACCCTTACATAAATTTGTTTGTACCTTGATTACATATGTTATTACAGTTGATGGTGGTGGGGTTTCCATTTATTATTTGATGCACATATTTATTCATGATATTGAGGTTCATGGGATGAAATACTATTGTGATTGTACCATGCTTACCCACTTGTATAAGGATTTTCATAGGTTTACTTGACAGGGTTTTGGTGGAGGGTGACTCTACGACACTTCTTTATTTTTGGGCTTATGAGAAAATTTTAGTCATCTTCCCTATGGGGACACCTCATGGTGGATAGACACATCCACATATATATGTAGACAGGTTGGTAGGGATAGCTAGAGTCATGTGAGATGGTGTGATGGAGTGCATCTAGATATTAGATCATTTGAATGTCGGTGATATTATATGGAGGCCATACAAAGGATTTAGAGAACAATTGGAGGATAGAGTTTAGTTGATAGCAAAAAATTTTAGGTGATAGATTAGAATAATAAGCAAAAATATATCTCTAGAAAGGTCCATTATAGGTGGACAGTGGCGTAATGTGCCTAAGTGTATTAACCATAGATTTCTTTCAATTTACTGTAACACAAAATTGATGATTTCACCACCTGTATAAACATTAATCAGGGTTGTGGGTGCATCTATAGATCCATAATATCACATAATATACATGTCAACAATCTAATGGTAAAATACAATGTGGATATGATTAGGAAATTCACAATAGGGATAACTCATTTTCTTTTGAAAGACACACACAAGGTCACATGAATATAGATTAATGGGAAATTAACATGTGGCACACAGTAGCATATAATATTAAATTCCATATTCCTAAAATCTTACATAAGATCTAAAGTTATGAAAAATGGATGAATCATATTCAAAAGGTTAGTTATTGATTAATAAATGGTCTGAAGAATGTAGACATCCCTTAAAGTCTACCAAAAAAACTTTTATGGCACCAATGCACATAAAAAAACCATTATAAGCCATTACACAAGCTTTAAAGCCTCAAATCAGACAAAATAAGTCATTTTGATTTTAATTTGTGAATACACAACTACTGTGAACCCCTAAAGTTATTTATAAATTAGTCATTTACTAACAAATATGGGTCATCTATTATAATTTGAACCCATACTTTTTGAATAGGTTTGAATAACAAAGAAGAGAATAAAATGGCACTCTCAAATGTATTCCTTTTCACCTATCACACTCCTAACACTCCTAAAATATTCACAAACACCGTCCTAGATAGGAACTAGTTGGATAACGAGTTACCTCATTACACATTGATGTATGAATGAATTCAAAGAGAAATGCCTCCCAAAGAGGGAAAAAGCCATAGTTCATGAGATGCTCAATATTCAAACAATCTCTGGCATTATAAAATGTTAGTTTGCATATGCAATGAAAAAACCTTAGGTATTTCCATGCTTATATTTTTTCTTCAATATGTTTGTTCACTCTAAATGACAAAATAGCATCATTATCTCCATGAAGAAATAAAACTACATAGATTTTATCATGGGAATGGATTTTCAAGCATAGTATAAACTACCCAAACCTACTGTCAAATACAACCAAGCCATGGATCTAGAATGGTTAAAAACTCATAATATAAGAGAACTACTTAAGGACTAGTTAGAGAATCCAAAGCACCAGATTGAAAACATAGACACACACAATATATATATATATATATATATATATATATATATATATATATATATATATATATATATATATATATATATATATAATATATATTCAAACCTAGTGTGAGGGCATGGATGGCCTTGATGATCCATTTGTTTAGTAAACCAATAACTACTCATGTGGACAAGACTTGGGTGCCTTTGTTATCCATCATCATTAATGATAGACAAGTCCCACATTAGGGGAAGTTATATCCTTCAATTTTATTTAAAATTAGGTGAACACATAGGATGGAGCATAATTTTATATGATGTCTTACTTAGTCAATGCAACTTGTGATATAATAGAGTTCCCTCAAATGTCCAAATGGAATCCTGCTTCACCAAAGTTGGGCTATATGATGTCTTCTAAATTACATATTCATAGGTTTTAAAGTTACATGGAAGAAATTTGTAGGTAGTTTTATCCTCCCATTTATCAATCTATCATGTACAAAATTATGCCTTAGATTTATAAACATGTGGTAAAATCTATTTTGAGCATTGGAGATTATGGGTTGTATTTGAAGTATATTGTGATTTGAGTAGAAGGTTTTATTGAAGATCCTTTACAGCTTCCATGCTATATCCTAGATAAAATTTTAGAGCAAGAGGTTGCATATCAAATATTCCATGGCATTAGAGGGAAATGAAAAGAAAATAAATAAACACAATATCTGCCATTACCTTTCAAGGCTGGCATGAAATAATTTAGACAATGGCCTAGCTTGGTTCAGACAACATCACACATGAATTATCATAACTTGCATGATCATAATGTGAGATGGAGGGACCCAAAATGAAAAGTGAATAGATATTTGGTTTAATTGAATGGGAAGGTGCCAATTTTTTATCGACATCATCCACATATTTATGATTAGGTGTTTATCAATGCCAAGGATGATCAAGCAGTAGAAGAAAATATGAGTAGATCATGAATCTATCCACCTCCAAAGTTGCCTAAAAAAAGACAACATTAGGCAGTGGAGGAGAGTCCAGATGTTGCTAACCAAAAGGGTGATTTAGAGCATCGTATCTAAAGTATTTTAAGGTAAATTTTGTATTTACCTCCCCCATAAAGGTTAGAATAACCACTTCCCTCAAGGTAACACAGTTTCTTACTCCAAAATCTATTAAAAGCCCTAGTCATATGTCACTTGATATTGATAAAATTAATGAGCCTAAGAAAACTCAAGTCCCTAGTTCTATTATTTTCATTGATTTAGATGTTTTGGATGTCTCCCAAATGTTTTTGAAGAATTTCAAATAGTCAATGTTGGGTCTATTATTGATGGTTTTGATGTTTCTATTACACTACCAGTTTATCCTACTTTGTCTATAGTTGAAACTATGTCAAATGATATTCCTTTTTCCATGTTTATTTCTACTATGTCGGTTGATTTAATAAGTCCTCCCACTACATCTACAAATAAAATTCCCATGTTTACCAAGGTATATACCAATCATGTCAACTCCAAGACAAACTTTCTTACTATTGGTATGGGTATAAGTGAGTCTTACATATATTCTCAAGTACCAGTAAAATATGTTCTTATTTCTACAACCATAAATTATATTATATATAAGTCCAAACCACCCTCAATATCCTTGAAAAATAATTTTATCTTTGTTTCCTTAATCTTCATCACCTACTATTAACCCATAATTTTTTTCTGCCACTACATAAGTAGTTATAATGCATAGCTCATCTAAATTAAAATAGAAAGTTATTGATTCCTAGGACCCCAAAGGAAAATCAAAGTAGGATGATCATCAAAAATTCACCATTGCACCCAAGCCTACCAACTCACTCACACCTCATTCATCTTTCATCCCAACAAATTCTACTTATACCATCCAATTTCCATTTACCATCTCCATCATGCCACCTAACATTGTCACTTCTCCCACCTCATTTGTAACTGCTTTGCCACAACAATAAGAGGACTAGATAGGACAAGTATAGGTTTCTTAGGTATGGAGATAAGACTTGATGATTGTGGAAGAGCCACAAATGGGGATTGAATTTGATAAATAAACTAGCACAATTAATAGGGTCACAAGAAAGAATCTAACCATAGGATAGTCCTAGGTTTGGCATGAAACATAATAGAAGTTATTATCTTTAAATATGAAAAATAAAAATATAAGAGACCAACTCCCCTACTTCCTTCATCCTATACATTGGTGAAGTAGTAATCCTAGCCACCACCTCAACATGCAACCTCTAGTCAATAAGTGACTTCCAACTAACAGGAAACTCCTAGTCCAAAGGAAACTAGAACTTCAGTAGAAGTGGTGATAAAATTGAAATTGATTGAATATTATTGTATTTGAAGTTAAATTGAAGTAAACTATTGTATTAATTTTACATTAGAGCATTGTAAAATTTTCCCTTGGGGGTTATATATAGTTTGTACTTTGATCTCTTTAATTAAGAGAAGGATCCTATAAATATTAATAAAACTACAAAATTATTAGGAAAGTTAAATTTTGATTTTTTTTTTCTCTTTATAGATACATGGGTAATTTCAATTAAGCAAAGATAAATATGTGTAATTGGCTAAGCATTTTTTGTGAAGAAGTTAAGTTGAACTCATTGCTAATCTATTTGTTTTGTATATAGAGGCTCTCATTAAAAGTTTTAATTTATGATTGAATGTGTTGTCTAAAATTTTTCACTAATAAAATTATTTATGCTAATGTTAGGAAATTAAATTCACATGCATTTCCCATAAACTCTCCATTATATTTGGCTTGATCTGACTTGTTACTAGAACAAGTTTAATACTAGTTTAAATCTTCTTGGCTAATTTCATGAATTGGATTTGTTTAGAAGATTGAATTTATGTTGACATAAGAATATTCTTTTCTCCTTCTCATTTCTCTCTTTTGAGGTTTTTTCATCTAATCTAACCACTTTAGTTTAGAATCATATGCCAATAAGACCATAATAGGGTTTACAAAAAGTCTGACTAGATTTGTTGAATAAGGTGATTTATAAGAAAATCTTAGAATAAAGATATTAATTACATTTACTCAACCACTATTCCACTAATTTGGTTAATAACAAACTACAAATATGTAACTTGTTCTTTGAGTTACATTTTTAGCTCTAAAATGAGAAAGTGAAAATCTATCATTTTTGAGGTGGGTAAAATTCATATCAATATCTTTGAAATTGGCATAGGGATTGATAATCCAAAAATTACAAGGTTTAACACTTAATAAATCCATAATTGATATAAAACTTATAAAAAAACAAGGTTTGACCTTTGTTTCTATATCATATTTCAAATCATTACATGTATTAAAGATTTCACCACCTTTCACATATAACTAGTTTGAGAGATTAAAGATCAAAAACAAAGTAGAGAAAATAAAAGAGGAAGAACAAAGAATTAAATCAATGGAAGATCAAATTAATAAAGTTTGAATTTCATAAACTTATTGTTATACTACAAACATATCATATATGTATAATCATGTTTTAATAATATTGTGTTCCTCTCTATTTTCTATTTTGATATAGATGAAATGAAAATGAATATAAAAATTAGTATATTAAATTTGTGCTTATGAAAAATTAATATTTAATTTTACCTTATGTAGTGACACATGCTACTAACTCAGATATCTTAAATACATATATGTCAAATGTCAAGAGGTATAGAATTTGAGGTGCCTATATAATACACAAATCCAATATTTAAACTAGGTTCTTTGAATTTGATATCTCTCAATGTTTAACATATATGTATTTAAGATCTTTGATCTAGTGTATTACTCAATCTCATATTGGCTGAAAAGAGTTAGTCTATAGTTATATATAAACCTATTATACCAAGATCTTTACATCAATGTGAGTGATTCTACAATAGAAGATACCTTTAATCTATACATATTTAAATTACATCTATAATTGATTTTTTTTCATAAGAACTATTGGGTCATGTTTGATTATTAACATCGTTTCCCTATTTTTTAAAAAATAATTTGGTTTAATAATGGTGGGAATAATACAAATTTTAGAGTTAAAATTGCTCTTATATTATTATGTATGGCTATAATTTAATTTAATTTTTAATAAAATTAGTTGAAAAAAATTTAAAAATACACATATGAATTGTTTTTCTTGAGAGTGAGGAAATTTAAAATAATCCAACCCAAAATGAGATAAATATAACTTGAACAAAATAAATATCATAAATGTGAGTAAGCCTGTACACTATTCCCAACAAAAAAGTCAAAAGAACGCACCTAAGTAAAAATCTATAAAACATATTAAAGTATAACCAACCAAAAATAAAAATAGGAGTGGAGAAGATATTAGAAATGTATCATTAAATCTCATTATAGGTCATACAAAAATTAAAATTCATCCATATAAATTGTGTGGCCCTTTCACTAGTTTCATAAACCTTTTTAGAGGTTAGACCCTTTCAAAAATATGATCTAAGCTCATGAGTCTAAACAATATTATATTTAAGTTATATAATAATCAAAATGTAACCCTTCAAAGTTGGGTACGACTTTAACTAGTTTCATAACCTTTTTATAGATTAGATTATTTCAATAATATCATATCCAAGCTTATGAATTCCAAAAAAATATCCTATTTAATCTTATGGCTTTTAAAGTTTACACCATCATTTACAATGATATTTTGTTTCATCTCATCACTAAAACTAATGCCTAACACACATTTCTTCTCTTTTTGGGGTTCTCCAACATCCTTAATATTATATTTTATTAATTGAAAAATTGAGGGTTCTTATTAGACCCCTCATTTTTATAGTAAAAATAGAATTGGTTTATACATCATTAAAGAAGAGAGATGGGAAAGAAGAAAGGAGTAGAAAATGTCAGATAAGAGAGTTTGGAGGAAGAAGGTGGACATGCACCTGAAATAACTAAAATTATTTTCAAAAATTCAATATTTCTAAAATTTGTAGTCATAAGTAAGACAGGAGTTAGTAATGATGAATAAAGAATAGAAAAATTATGAATAAGAAGACATTAAACCTACTCTAGTGTCATATAGGTCACAATCACTACTGTATTTTTAGAAGAGAGTGAGGGTTGACCAATGTGATAGAGGGGATTGATTACTTAGACAATAATTTGTATTTAAGATATGATAATTCTAAAGGATTTTTCTAAGGCATTCCATGTTCCTCATAATATTGTAAAGTTATATTGTTTTGATGCAGACTTCTATTAAAAGTGTGATCTTTCTAGAATAATGAAATAAAATATGGATATAATGAATTTTCATATAAATAAAATTCAACATGAAAGTAAACCTCTATTTGAAAAACATAAAAGGACTCTTGGAAAGATGTAGTAGAAAACATCAAACAAACAACTACTTAAAAAGGAACCTCATATATGCAAGTTTTAAATTAACCATAGAAATTTTTAGTCCCCATGAGGTTGATATTCCCTCCACTAAAATCATTCTAGATAAACCAAATAATTTTTTTACATAGGATAACTAGACTAGAAGCTAAATATAGGCCTTTTGGATTATGAGGAATAAGTTAGGTCCTCTTAAAATTGAAGACATAAGGATGAGAGATAGGAGACATGAGGATGAGAGATAGGAGAGCGGTGTGATAGGGTGTTCTCACTAGTTATTCTCCCTATTGTTGTTGGTAATAGAAGGATAGACAATTTTTTTGGTGGACGTAGCCCATTGGGTGAACCACATTATATTATTGTCTCCTATGTTGTGCATGGTTTGATTTATTTTGTAAGATGTTTATTTTCATTCTCATAGACTATATTGATTATAATTTAGGGGATATTTCCATATTGATTATCCTAATAAGTGGTATCATAGCAAAGATTTTTATTGCTGAAGTTTAAATTAGAGAAAGCAAAGGATTTGAACTCAAGTGGGAGCTATGTCAGATGATAATAAATAAAAGGTAGAGAAGTTTAATGGACAGAACTTTAGATTATGGAAGATGCAGATGGTGGATTACCTCTTTTAGAAGAACCTCTACTTACCATTGGGAGGTGAAACCAAGAAGCCAATAATAATGATAGATGAGGAATGGGAGCTACAGGAGAGGAAAACACTTGGAACCATTTGGCTATGCCTTGCATCTACTTTAGCATTCAACATATCCCAAGGAAAGATGATAGAAAGTCTTATGAGCATGCTAGGGAAGTTATATGAAAAACCCTCCTCAAATAATTTTTTTTATGAATAAATTATTTAATATGAAATTGTCTAAAAATGGTTTAGTGATGGATCATTTGAATAAATTTAACATGGTTACTAGTTAGTTAAATTTTATGAATATTGACTTTGATGATGAAGTCAGGATTTTTGTCATTGTCTTCCTTACCTAAGAACTAGAACAACTTGGTAAAGGTGATAAGAAACTCTGTCTCCAACAAAGCTAAACTAAAGTTTGAATATGTGGTGGGTGTGATCCTAAGTGAGGAAATGTCAAGTAAAAACATATGTGAAATGTCCATGTCAGGGAATGCATTAATAGTGGATAATAGGGGGAGGCAAAGGTATAAGAAGAGGGAAACATGCAATATCAAAGAAGGGTCCAAGATCCAAATCCAAAGGCAAGATGGAATGTTGGGATTGTGGAAAGCTAGGACACACAAAGAAATATTATTGTATCCTATGTGGAAAATTAGCAAGGGAACAACAAGAAGGTAATAAAGAAGTGATGTAGCAAGTAATTCATTACATGGCACTCTTATTCTTCCTTTGGCTAATATATATGAATTTTGGGTTTTAGATTTTGGTGCTTCTTTTCATACTAATCCTCACAGACATTACTTTCAAGCTTGTGTTCAAGGGAATTATGAGAATGTTTACCCTAGTGATGATAAACCTTCCAACATTGTTTGAAAAGGTAATGTTCAGGTTAAATTATGGAATGGAAACACTTGGGTGCTGAAGGATGTTAGGCATGTTCCAATTTTGAGGACAAATCCAATCTGTATAGGACATTTAGGTAGTGATGATCGTATGGTCACATATACAAACAACTCATAGAAGGTTACCAAGGGTGCTATGATGGTTTTAAAAGGTGAGAAAGTGGGTACTTTGTATATAGCCATAATTAGTACTAATTCATCTTGTGATTTAACTACTACAGGTATAGACACAACTTTGTCACTACAAAATTTGCCATATGAGTGAAAAGGGCATGATGAAACTACATTCAAAGGAGAAATTTCTAGGTCTAAAATAAATTGAATTGGACTTTTGTGAGCACTATGTGTATGGGAAACAAAAATGTGTGAGGTTTCATAGATTTGGACCGACCAAGAAGTAAAATAAGTTAGAGCTTGTTCATACAGATGTATGGGGACCAAATCAGGTACTTCACTTTATTATATTACATTTATTGATGATGTAACTAAGAAGGTTTGGGTTTACTATATAAAATATAAATTTGATGTTTTTGATACATCTAAGAGATGCAAAGCTTTGGTTTAGAATGAAATAGGTTTAAATCTAAAATGCCTCAGGTCAGATAATGGTTTTGAATACTTCAATAAGGATTTCTATAACTACTATTCACTAAATGGAATATGGAAATAGAAAATGGTTCTAGGAACACCACAATGGAATGGTGTGTCAGAAAGGATGAATAGGACTATCATGGAGTGTGCTCAAAGCATAAGATTGTATGTAGGGTTGCCCTTATAGTTTTGAGTGGATGTTGTAGATACAATAGTTTCCTTGATAAACAAAGGACCTTAGACTATTCTAGATAGTAGCATACCAGAGGAGGCATGGACTGGCAATAAAGTAGACTATTTATTTCTAAATTCTTTTGGTTGTGAGTCATTTTCTCACATTGATTAAAAAGATAGGACCAGATTAGAGGCTAAGTCTAAGAAATGTAAATTTATTGGCTATGGCACTAATGGCTTTGGATTCTGATTGTGGAATTTGTAAGATAAGAAAATCATTAGGAGTAGAGATGTTATCTTTAATGAAAAAGTCATGTATAGGGATTAGTTGTAGGAAAATAAGCAAAAAGAATTCAACAAAGAGTACACAATGTTTGAGGACATTACAAAAGAACATGTCCCAAAGGTTGTAGTTCAAAATGTGCAACAACAACAACAAAAGGTTCCATTTTTTATGTATATTTTAGTTTTTAAGTGTCTGAGTAGATGGAGAGTTACAATTTGACTAGATTTAAGATGTATTAAAAAATAAGTTGATTTAAAATATGTGTATCAAGTATTTAATAATTATGATTCTTATATGTTATGGCATGATTGGTGATAATATATTATGTAGAATTTAGATAACTATCATATAAATTTCCAAATAAACATAAATAACTTGATGTTTAGACTTTCAAGAAATAATGTCTAGCTATAAATATTTTTATGATCATTTACTATGATAATTATTAAGTAGTTTAAAATTATGTACCACTTTTTTAATTTATTGATATTGATGATAGTTACAACAACACAATTTATGAAAAAAAAGGCATAACAACAGCATTATAACACCTCATAATTAAAATTTCACCTTTTTCATAAAGGTTTACTTCATATTTGAGCATTCTGATTATTACATCAAGAGACATTCCTACAATAGCATCAGAGGTGTTTTGAAAAGATCTAATGTTAACTTTTAATGGTTTACATGGTTAAAATAAATAAATAAAGAATACAATATAATTGATGTGATATTTTAAAAAATGTTGTGTTGTTACTTGCACAACATGCCTCATTTTCAGACTAAAAAAGGGGACCCTCTTTTTTTGCTTTGAAGTCTTGTCTTATACCTTAAGGAGTTTATTATGGTTACTATTTAAATCATATTTCTTAGGGATGCATATTCTATTTGATGTGAAGATTTAAATTTTAATGTGCTTCATTGTTTTATCCAAGCCTAGAAAATATACTTTACATTATAAAACACTTGGCATGCAAATTCACATCTTGGGTTGCTTTAATTTTAATATCTAAATTTGCATAAGTCTGACAAGTTTTGGTTTGCTTATTTTCTTGTGTATTGAAACACATTTTATAGCTCCCTTTCAGACTATCTCACCTTAATTTTATGCAAACTAATTAAATTTTTAGATTTTTATTAATTCTTTTCCTAAAAAATTTGGTCCATTTTGCTTCCTTTTCATTCAAAATACTTAAGTGATTATAAGGCTTTATCCTTTTACTTAGTCATTTCTCATTGAAATGGATGAAATTGGATTATGGATCGAGTAAGTGACCAAGTCACTACACCACTTTCATTTTATCTACTTAGTTGTTTTTCAACTTTTGCCTTGGCCATTTTATTCAAATTTATGTAGTCATTGGCTTTTAATTCAAAGATTGCTAACTAGGCTTTGTTTATTATTTGCCTACAGATACCTAGAGTATTTATTGTGTTTCTTAGTGACTTCTCATAGATCTCGATGGCTTGGGCCCATTTGAAAAATATTTTCAACACTTAGTCATTTTTTGGCTTTTGCCTTAACCATTTTAATTTGAATGAGTTAGTCATTGATTTATAAACTAAGTCGCTAACTGTGCCTTCGCATGTTGTGCTTGTAGGTCATGTAAAGAGGGTAGGCAACTTAGTCATAAATTTTATTCTGAACAAAAGTTTTGATGACTCTCAATAATTATTCAAGTCTTTTCTCTTTGAGGAAATGTCATGAATTTCATCAAAATTTATGCACTAGGGCATATTCTACATAGGTTCTAAACAAAAGTTCTGAAGACTTGGGACTTCAAGATAAATATTCAAAAATAATAGTTTTGAAAACTCTTGGATTCCCTGTGTCATTCACCCAACAATCTCAACAACTTGACCCCATCCAAAGAAGACTTTCAACACTTAGTCGATTTTACAAAATTTTCCCACAAGCATGTGGCGCATTTTCACATCTTCAAAAGACTTAGTCGATTTCATAAAGTTGTCCATATTCATGTATCACTTTCCCAACAATCCTAGGCCTATTCAAAAGTCTTTAGTATCCATTTTTATTTGAACTAGTTAACTATCACTTTTTATATTGAATTTATTGACTTTATGCTTTATATTATGCCCATAGGTGCCTAAGTTAATCTTGGTAGTGCCTTGTGATTTCTCGTGGCTCCTGACAACTCTAACCCATCCAAAAAAGACTTTCAACACTTAACCAATTTCATAAAAGTTACCCAAAACCACATGGCACCATTTCAAAATACTTAGCCATTTCTCTTTCAAAGTTGTTTGATGCCATGTGTTAATATCCTGATGGTCCCAGGCCTGTTCAAAAATATTTTAAATACTTAGTTGATTTTTTTCAAGGTTTCCTAGTGGGGAAATGATGTCATCAACATTCTAAGCTGGTGGGTTAGCAGGATGATGCCATGTGGCATAGTCCTACTGATTTATTATCTCATAAATGTCCATACCAATGCAATGCCTCTAGGCTAGTGGGTCAAAAAGATGATGCCACATGGATTCATCTCACTACTCCACTATCCTCGATATGTTTGTATATAATGTGGATCTTATGGGTGAGTGGGATGATACCATGTAGCATAATCCTATTGCCCCACTCTTTCAAATATTTTTGTGTAGACCAAAAATAATGTCAAAACCTCAAACAAGTGGATGAGTGATATATTACCATGTGGTGAAATCTTGGCATTTTGTATCCTCATAGTTTTCTATGAAAGCAGAGTAGTATGTCAAGGTAGAAGGTGATCAAGATCATGATGTGTGGTAAAATCTCACCTTGTAGTGGAAATAATAATCAACATGTGCATTTGAAGCCGCATCCAAGTAGTGGAAGAGCAATGAGAATCCATGTGGTAATAACCCATCATAGCTAAGGACATGTTAGCTATGAAACCAATAAAGCATGAGCTTAAAGTTGATGGCTTGTCTACTCATCAAAAACTATCAAAAGGCCTGGTATAGTGAGAAGGTTTCCAAGTGTCAAATTTGGACATATGAAATCAAAAAAATGACGTAGCGAAGGATAAAAAAGGAAAAGTCACATTGCAATATCTTGTGAGAGAAAATTACATGCTAACTACACAATTAATAATGCATAATACCATATTTGACAACCCATTTGGCCATCAAAACCATCAAAGGTTGAGAATGGACTATGCATCTAATTTAATTTACAAAATCAAATCATGGACCAACTGAATCATGAATGAGAGGGGAATTGTTATCATGGCTTGTGCATTAGGATTAAACATGAATCATAAAGGACAAAACATATGCCTTAAATAAGTGTGATCTAATTGCACAAGATGTGGTAGTTGATTATCCCAATGTGATCTCAACTGTATTCCATCATAGGTGTTTAATCTTTATTTGGTCCAACATTGTCCTCGATATTTTCATGATGCCATGGAGTGGGATTCACCCCAAATTAACCTCAATGTGGGCATGTCATGCTGATTATTTCTAAAACTGCCCCATGAGTGGGTGAATTCAAATTCAAATTTACATTTCAAATCCTTAAGCCTACATGCCTATATAAGAATAGATCTTATGCCATAATAAAGGGCTAGCTTTGTGTGGATTATGAAAGGAAATAGATAAAACCATACATTTTCTTGATTTCTTAGAATAATTTCTTCCCTTTCTCATTTTAGCTTGCAATTATATAGTTATTTTTGAGAATTTAATGATTGTATGAGTTTCTTAGTATTTTTAATCAAAATGAAATTTTTGATAACTAAAATATTGTCAAGTCCAAGTGGTAATTATCTACACATTTTTATGGTAGTGATTCCCTTCTTTATTGTAGTCACTCTCCTTCATAAACTCTTGCACCATCTTTAGTTGGATTATTACTAAGTCTAGTTCAACTGAAGTTAGGTTTAAATGAGGATTTATTCAATCAGATAATTCAGATTTTACTTGTGTTTATAACAAGCATTTTTACCTCTCTAAATCTATTTTTTTTCTTTTTCTTTATAATTAGTTTAATCTAGGTATATAACAAACTAAATTCAATTATTTATCTTGATTGATTTCATCATTTTGTCTCAAGAGTTTATCATTATTGTTGCATTTTTGTATTCTTGGACCTGATAAAATCATGAGAGAAGTCATATTATGAAAGTAATTAAATCATGGAATATTGACAATTGTTAAATACTTTAGATAGAGTTAATTATTTTGATTCAAATTATTAAAACATGGACCCTTACATGGAATAGTTCACACCAGCCAAATAAGTGAAGACTAACATACCAACACTTGGTACATTTAGACTTTAGGGAGGTATTTTATTCATAATATTTCCCTCCTTTTAGGAGAGGCTAGGGATTAACAACCCCTTCTCCTAATTATTGGTTGCATGTAAAAACTTGCATCAATATGTTTTGGCACTAAAAGGAGGACTTAAACCATGATTTGAACATATTAGTTGAAAACTTGAGCTAAAAAATTTATGAACCCATCTATCCCAATAATCTATAGCTTCTCTTAAGCTTGAAGGTTGAAGAATTATCACCCAATAAAAATGATGGGGATGATGTAGAGATCTTGGACTCCCTAATTGTAGAATACCAAATCCAAGAGTTAACAAAGGGAAAGGGAAAATCAAGCCTATCCAATCAGATGGTACTTAAATGACCATTAATTCTATCCATTTGGTTAACCCATTTGTTATCCCACAACCTTTATTGATGTCCAACATGGCTTTGCTTGGACAAAGAGGATTTTTTCATGTGGTTATCCAGGGCATAGCTCATGATTTTCCCAAAAATCTAGACAAGTTTTGTCCCAAGTTCATAATGGGAGGTGTCCAAACTATGGAGGAACATATTCAAGCCTTTAAATATGCTCTAATTAGGACCCAAGTCCAACATGAGGATGTTGCGTGTAGAATATTTTCCTACTCCTTAGGAGAAGTAGGTATGCTTGGTATCTTAGATTACCCACTAGGTCTTTTACTACCTGGGCTGAGTTATAATCCATGTTTTTAAACCATTTTATATTTTCCATTGAACCTAAAATCTTGTATCATTAGTTTGTAACTACCAAGATGGAAAAAATGAAACCATGAGTATGTTTAATGCACGGTTCCACAAGATGTACTAATGTTTAAAGGACCCGTACATCTAGGCTGAAGCATCTACCATATAGACATATCTTAGATCTCTATATTTGATGTCCTCTATGCTCCTTAAGAGGACCCCAATAACCTTAGAATTATTATATTTAGCCTATAATGAAGCTATCAACATTGATAAACAAATGATGCCATAAAGCTATGGATTTGGCCCTTTACCCTCATTGGGTCAGCTTGGTGCATATTACCAAATACTAATGATTAACCAAGCTTTACATCAACATATTACATTAATGAATCCTATTACAAGAGCCCTATATTCAAGCCATAATCCAATTTACAATTTGAATGTAATGAACTCTGAGACTAATGGTCTACCTTACATGCCTCCTAACCATATAGTTCCCCATATAAACAACCAGTAGTTGATCTTAATGGCTTACATTAACATTACTACTGCACCAACCACTAGTAGATACATTACATCTAGGAACACCTAAAAAACCCTTTCATCTTACTTAAAACTCCAATTTTAAGCTAGCAACACTCACACCCATGCACCTCTAACTAGCCTATAACCTCAATTGCCCAACCAACCTAGTGTTAGTATATATTAGTGAGTAATCTGAAACAATTATTTCAAAAGTTATCTAATGATGTGACTAACCTGCATAGGCAAGGGCCTCAAAATTATAGTCAAAATGCTAATGACTAGTCTTAGGGTAAGAATTTTAATTTCCAAAGACCCAATAGGTAATGAAATTCTTAACCTAATAATGGGAATGTGCCCAATACCCTTGATGGTGGAAATTAGAATTACAATTCCCCCTATTCTATGAATTTTATGAACCTAGCCTTAAACACTTGGTACAAATTTCACAATATCATAGACCATTCAAAAACAAACTACATAGAGTTCATAACTACCTTGAACATCTTCCAAAATGAGGTGGATAATAAGGATATCATGCCTAATCTTGATGATAATCAGAACCAAGGAAGGAGGGAACCTAGACACAACCTTTGTATTATAAACATAAAAATTTCCATTAAAAGATGAGAATGAGCCCAAGGACAACTTAGAAGAGGTCCATGCTTTTAGATAGTTTCAAAGAGGGAACAATTACCAATCGAAGAGTAAGTTGACCAACCTGTTGACCACCTCTATTCCCCTAAATAACACTCAGATTCCACCTGATGTGAATTCAGGTGATAATCCTCCTCTACTTAAAGGACCTCCAAATTCTTATGCACCCACAAATCCTAATTCATATGCCCTAGACAATAAGAATCTAGAGAAGACCAAACTCAATTATGATAGATTCAAAGATCTTAAGAAACTAAAGCTAATATAACTGCTTTAGGTTTATAATAAAAAATAATTGATTTTAAAAGAGTTTTCTGGTAGTAAAGGGAAACAATCTAATATTGTTTCTCATGCACATGTTATTATCTATAAGGAGAAAGCTAAAACTCCTTCATTCCTTTGAAAATTTAGGATAATTAGCAAAATCTTACATAAATGTCTGGTTGATTTAGGTGCTTCAGGTAATGTCATGCCTTATGCAATCTAGCATTAGTTAGGCCTAACACATATGAAAATAAAATGAAAGGCTGCCCAACTAGATAAAAAAGAGGTAAAGGTAGTTGGGGAGCTGAACAATGTCTACATGTAATTGAATTTTGATCTGAGGATTCATTAATTCATTGACAACCAAGTGGTGGATATCCTAGATGCTTATGTCATACTGTTGAGTCAAGACTGGTCAAGGACTTTGAATAGATATGTGGCTACTAATTTTAAACACATGTGGTTACCTTGGCATGGTTTACCCAACCAAATTAGGATAGAACAAGAACCCAAGGTGGTTCATATGAACATTGAGTATAATAAAATAAATGAGATCCTATATGAGGAATGTGAAATGGGAGTGTATTTTATAAAATAAAAAAAAATAATGCACAATGCCCTCTCTATCAACATGCTCAACATGTAATAGACACCAAAGGTGGAAGAGTTAGATCTGTTGGATGAAGAAGGCACTTGTGAAATGCCTGAGTTAGTATCCTTCTTGAATATCACCTTCACATTTGATAATGTGATGAATTAAATAAAAGTGAATAATGTTTGTGTTCTTTGTAATTGAATAAAATTCATGACACAACTAGAGATGAAACTTTGAAGGTGACTATTCATCAGGAGGTAAATGTGGTAGCAACACCACCCATACTAAAAACACCAGTGTTAATAATAGCATTAGACTTGTGGACATTACAATTTGATGGTTCAAAATCTAAAAATGGATGTGGCATCAGGGTGAAATTGATGAATCCAAAAGGAAAGTCTTATCTTGTGGCCTATCATCTGAATTTCACTTACACTAATAATGTGGCCAAATATGAAGCATTGGTCCATGGTCTCTTATTCCCTCTTGGCAAGAAAGTAAAGAATATCAAAGTATTGGGTGTCTCTGAATTGGTAGTTAGACAGGTGAGAAGCCAATATTATTGAAATGATAAATACTTGTCCAGGTATCTTAATAGATTCTAGAAATTAATCCAATACTTTGATGCCTTTAGCATTTAAACATTGCCTAGATAGAATAATTATATATCAGATGCATTGGCCACTATCACAAGAACCTTGGAACCCATTGCCCATTCAAAAATGAGAAGGCTCTCATTAGAGTTAGTCTTTATCCCTTTAGTCCTAGATAACATTAATAATCTCCAAGTATTTAATAGTGAACAACATATATTGGAATTCATCACCAATGCTAAAGTGTTCGTAGATCAAATCATTAATGAGGATGGTTAAGATGACATCGAATTGGATGGGGATGAGATGATAAACTTGAATAAAAATAACATACTCAAAAGAATGATCTCACTTGAATGATTATTTGATATCAATTATTGGGAGAATGCGAAGGGGTCTACCCCTATCAAAGGTATGTGGTATGAGCAGTGCAACTTAGGTGGTGAAAATGAAATGAACAACATGATTTTAGGCACTACTTGTACCTTGAAAGAGAAACATGATTTTGCACAAACTCTCAAAGAGTTCCAAGGACATGGTTGAATGGAGTTATGAAGATCTCAAGGTCTTCAACCCTTCCATTTTGACACACACTATTCCCCTTAAGCCTAGATTCGATCCATTTAGGCAAAGATAAAGTCCTATGAATTTGATATAAGAGTACCTAATTTTTAAAGAAGTACAAAAACTACTAGTAGCAAGGATCATCTTCCTGGTGAGACATTCTACATGGGTAGAAAAATTGGTACTGATGAGGAAAAAGAATTGGGAGATCAAACTATGTGTTGATTTCCATAACCTTAACAAATCTTTAAAAAAGGATAACTACCCCTTGCTTTCATTGGATGAAGTTTTGTAGATTGGAAACGGTGCCCAAATGATGTCCTTCCTTGATAGGTATTTGAGATGCAATCAAGTGGTGGTAAATTATGAATAAAGAATCAAGACAACTTTCACTACCAAGTCAGACACTTATGTATATAAAAGAATTCATTTTGGATTGATTAATACAGGCACCACCTTTCAGAAGGCTATGAATATTACATTCAAATACTTCATGGGCAAGTGCATAGTTGTGTATATTGATGATCTTACTATCTTCTCTAAAATGATATCAGATCATATAAATGACTTGAATAAAGTGATGTAGAGATGTAGAGACCATAAGATTTAATGAAACCCCAAGAAATGTATATTTGGAGTGATTGAAGGAAGATTGTTGGGCCATATTATCTTTGAAAGGGGCATTTCTATAGATGCTAATAGAGTAGAGGCAATCTTGAAGATCTCACAACCCAACACTAAGAAAGAGTTGAAGAGTTTCTTTAGCAAGATCAAATTTGTAAGAAAGTTCATATCAAGTTTAGTTGAGATAATCAAATCACTTAATAACATGTTAAATAAGGATGCCAAGGTAACTTGGACTACTAAAGTAAAGGTGGCCTTTGACTAAATTAAGGATGCCATTGCTAACACACCCATACTCATTATCCTAGAATACACATAACCATTCTACCTATACTCATTTGCATCAAAACACTCTATGGCTATCGTATTAACTTAGAAGAATGAGATAGGATATGGTAAGCAAGTGTATTTCATAAGCAACCCACTTAGGAATGCTGAACTTAGATATTCTAAACTTGATAAATACACCTTCTCTTTTATTAAGGTTCGTAAAAAAGTTTAGACATTACATTTTATGTAGCAATATGCTTATTATGGTATTTGATCCAATTGTGAAGGCCCTAGAATGAATTGGGTGAGAGGTGTGGTAAATGGATGACCATAGTCTAGGAGTTTGACCTAGAGATTCAGTCAACAAAGATTATTTGAGGGCAAGGTCTCTATAAAACCATTACTAAGATAGATCCCCAAATTGTTTACCAATAATACTTGAGGCATGAAACTATAGATGATGATTGGTACATGGACACAATCAGATATTTGTTGAACAATGAGTGTCTAAGGCACCTAAATTTCACTTAGCATAGAGCACTATGGCTAAGGAAAATCCACTTCATGATCAAATTTGGTGTACTCTATAGGAGAAATCATGAAGGCATATATTTAAGATGCCTAAATAAAGAGGAAAAAGTTGTAGTACTCAGATATTTCCATGAGAAATATGGAACTAGGAATGGTTTAGGTAGTAATACCACTCACCAAATACTATGAGCATGCTACTATTAGCCACATATTTTCAAATAAGATCATATACACATGAATAATTTCCATACCTACCAAGTTGTTACATCATGTGAATGTTCCCCAGCTATGCTACTGCTGCCGATCATCAAAGCTAGACCCCTTTCTAAGTGGGGATTAGACTTCATGGGAACCATCAATGCCAATTCTTATGTTGGCCATAAATTCATCCTTATAATGATGGATTACTACATTCATTAGATTGAAGCTCAACCATTCCATAATTTCATCACTGATGTAGTCATTCAATTCTTGGAAAAATACATTTATATAAGGTTTGGTATGTCCACCATGCTGGTATGTGATAATGGTCCTACGTTATCTTCCCTATAATTCCTTGAATGGGCTTATGATCATTAGGTAGCTTAAGTTTTCAAAATCATTATCAGGTAATGGGTTGGATGAGTCTACGAATAAGAATTTACTGAATGTATTTAAGAATATTTTAGTAATAAACCCAAGGGATTATCATGAAATGCTTAAATTTGCTTTATGGTCAGATAAAACTAGGATCAAGTCTGCCTTGGGGACCTCCCCCTATCATTTGGTATATGACCAAGATATAATCTTCCCAACCAATTTGAATATCCCTACCTTGATGTTCACAAAAGAGTACTTATAAACTAATGATACAATAGATCCTACCTCTTGAACCTCATGCAGTTAGAAAAAAAATGAGAGGCAACCTTGTTGCACTTTGGCAAACATCAAGAGGTAGTCAAACATTGGTTTGACAAAGGAGCCAAAGTGAAGGCCTTCCAAATCTCAGATCTAGTCCTTTTATGGGACAAGGCTCATGAACAAAAGGGACAACATGCAAAATTTGATGCATTATGGCTCAATCCCTACCAAATTTCTAAAATCTTGGCTGAAAATGCATTCTTCCTAAGGTGTCTTACTGGTGAGGATGTCTCATTGCTTATCAATGGACACTTATTTAAGCACTAATTCTAGGCTTGAGTGGCTTGGAAGTCCCTTTAAATAACTTCTCTTATGATTTCTATTTTTATTTCATGTCCCTTGTTTGTTAGCTTAGGTTTGCTTTTTTTTTTCATTTTTGGGTTTGCCCTAACTATTTTTGTCTTGTGATCCCTCTGTTGATCAAAAAAATGAAATGGAAGGTTGTTTCAAAAGTAACATGGATGGAAATCAAATAACCTAATTGAAATTTTACTCGAATAATTGGTGTAGATTGTTGTTATTACTTGGTTTATTTATTAAATTTTGTAGGTCAATGATTCAAAATAAAACTTGTGAATTTAGAACATCTATTTTCTTGTTTTAATCCATCTAAATCACTTAAATAAATATCAAAAGAAAATATAGCATTTCTTAAATTATATTTTGTAATAAGCCATCATGAACATTCTCATTTTCTTCTATGCATGGCTTGGTCCCCAACCCTCTATGGATAAATTATAAAATATCCTTTCAAAATAATTGAGCTAAAATGTAAAATATAAATTCTCCTTAAAAGGGTTATTTTAGCAACCTCCACCATAGGCTTTCCAACCTAGTTGGAAGTGGAACAAGGCCTTTGGAAGGGACCAGAGGTATCTTTTTTAGGACTATAAATGCTTTGATGGAAGCAAAACAATGCCCACACCACTTCCCCCCAAGCTAAATTGAAAAATCTTTCCCTTTAGTAGTTCCAACCTTATGCAAATCTAATTTACTACGTGTGAATGCAAATAAAATGAATTAATCATTCAAATCATACAAATGGTTTTGGCATGATTATAGCTTAATATGTCACTTGTTCCTATTAACTTTAATGCCTTTAAATTATGGATTATTCTAAGTAATTATTTGTAGCTAATGTTTTTTCTTCTTATGAAATTACAGATTCTAGATTATCAAAATACTCGGGAGTATTTCCCAACACGAGTCATCATTTATTGTTGCTTACACAACATGCCCTATTTTTAGACTAAAAATGGAGGCCCTCTTTTTTTTGCTTTGATGTCCAGTCTTATAGCTTTAGGAGTTCATTATGGTTAGTACTTTAAATCAAATTTCTTAGGGATGCTTGTTCTACAGATGTGAAGATTTAAATTTGAACGTGCTTCATTGTTTTAGCCAAGCCTACAAAATTAACTCTACATTATAAAATACTTGGAATGAAAATTCATGTCTTAGGCTACTTTAATTTTAATATTTGAATTTACATGTCCTATAAGTCTTAGTTTTCTTGTTTGATTATGTTTTGAAACACATTTTACAACTCCCTTTTAGACTATTTCACCTTAGGTTTATGCAAACTATCTAACTTTTTAGAGTTATATTGCTTCTTTTCCTAAGTAATTTGGTCTATTTTACTTTGTTTTGATTCAAAATGGCTAAGTATTTATAAGAATTTATCTTTTTAATTAGTCACTTCTCATTTAAATAGATGAAATTAGCTTATAGCTCAAGCAAGTGACTAAGTCACTATGTAGTTTTCATTTTATCTACTTAGTTACTTTTTCAATTTTTCCTTAGCTATTTTATTCAAATTTACTTAGATATTGGATTTTAAATCAAATACTGTTGACTAGGCTTCATTTATTATTTGCCTACAAATGCCCAAAGCATTTATTGTGCCACTTGGTGACTTCTTGTGGCTCTCAACAACCCAAGCCCATTTGAAAAATATTTTTGGCACTTAACATTTTTTCAATGTTCCTTAACCATTTTAATTTAAATGAGTTAGTCATTTATTTTTAAATCAAGTTACTAACTATGCCTTCACATATTGTGCCCATAGGTCATTATAAAGAGGGTAGGCAACTTAGTTGAAACATTTATTTTGAACAAAAGTTTTGAATACTCTCAGGAATTATTCAAGTCTATTCTCTTCAGGAAAATGCCATGAATTATATCAAAATTTATGCATGATGGTGGATTTTACATAGGTTCCAAGCAAAATTTATGAAGTTTTGGGTCTTTGGGATAAATATTTGTGAATAAAAGTTCTAATGACTATGAAGTTCTACATGTCATTCACCCAATGGTCTTGAAAACTCTACCACATCCAAAGTAGATTTTCAATACTTAGTTGATTTCACAAAAGTTGACCATAACTATGTGGCACATTTTTGCATCTTCAAAAGACTTAGCCTATTTCACAAAGTTTCCCATCACCATGTGTCACTCTCTTGGAAGTTTAGAACCTGTTCAAAAGTATTTTAAGACTTAGCTATTTTAATTTGAACTAGTTAACCATCAATTTTTAGATCTAAGTTACTGATTGTGTCTTTTAAATTATGCTCGTAGGTGCCTAAGTTTATCTTGGTGCCAACTGATAACTTCTTCTAGTTCCCAATAATTTTAATCCATCCAAAAAATACTTTTGGTACTTAGCTAATTTTATAAAAGTTGATCATAACCACATTAAATCATTCCTACTTATTCAAAGGACTTGGCCATTTCTCTTCAAAGGTTGCCTGGTGTCATGTGTTAATTTATTGATGGTCTCAGGCCTATTCAAAACACTTTTAAAGGCAGTCAATTTTATTCAAGGTCACCCATTGGGGTAATGATGTTAACAACATTCGAAGCTAGCATGTCAATGGGATGATGCCGTGTGGAATAATCATGTTTCTCTCTTATCCTAAAAATGTTTGTACAGTGCAATGCCTCTAGGCCAGTAGGTCAAAAAGATGATGACACATGGCATCATCCCACTACTCTATTATCCTTGAGATGTTCGTATAGGTCACAAATCATGTGGGTGAATGGGTGAGTGGGATGATGCCACATGACATAATTCCATTGGCCCATTTTCCCCTAGAGTTTCATGTAGGCTAGAAATAATGTTAGATCCTTGAGCAAGCAGATGAGTGAGATATTACCATGTGGTGAAATTTTGATGCCCCATAGTCCCACAATGGTCCATGTAAATAGAGGTGGTATGTCAAGGTAATGGGTGAGAATGATCATGACACATGGAAAAATCTTGCCTCACAATGAAAAGAACAATCAACATGTGCATTTGAAGTCACATCCAAGAAGTGGAACATTAATGAGAAATTAGGTGGAAATAACCCATCAGATCTAAGGACATGTTGGCTACATAACCAACAAATCATGATCCTAAATTTGATGGCCCATTTACCTTTAAAATTTTATCAAAAGGCCGAGGAGATCGAGGAGGATACCAAGTGTCAAAGTGAGACCTGTAAAAGCAAACTAGTGATGTAGTAAAGGATCAAAAAGGAGAAGCCATGTAATAATAGCCCATAATAGTAAATGACATGCTGACTACTTATCTATTAAGTCATGAACCTAACTTTGATGGCCCATCTAGATACCAAAGGCCAAGAATGGACTACGTATCTAGTTTGATTTTTATAATCAAATTATGGTCCAATTAAATATTGAATGAGACGAGAATAATTATTATGGGCTATTTATCAGGATTAAGCATGAATCATAAAGGATATAATATATGCCTTATATAGGTGTGGCTCTAACTACATAAGACATGGTAATTGACTATCCCAATAAAATCTTAATTGCATTCCCTTGTAGGCATTCATTCTTGATTCGATCTAGCATGGTCATCAATATTTTCATCATGCAGTAGAGTGGGATTCAGCCCCAATGGACCTCAAATGGGAATGCCATGTTGATGATTTCTACATCTACCCCATGAGTGGGTGAATTTGAAGTTGAATTTAAATTTACATTTCAAACTCCTCAAGCCTTAATGCCTATATAAGACTAGCTCTTATGCCATAATAAAGGGTTGGCTCTATGTGGATTGTTAAAGGAGATAGATAAAATAAGACATTTTTTTGCTTTCTTAGGATAATTTCTCCCCTTTCTCATTTTAGCTTGTAATTACATAGTTGTTTTCTGAGTATTTGATGATTGTATGAGTTTCTTAGTATTGTTAATAAAAAGGAAAATTATGATAACTAGAACATTGCCAAGTCTAAGTGGTCATTCTCTAAACATTTTTATGGTAGTGATGCCCTTCTTTCTTGCAGTCGCTCTCTCTCCCAGACTCTTGCACCATCTTCAATTAGAGTTGTGATAAGTCTGGCTCAATTGAAGATAGTTTTAAATGAAGATTTATTCAATCAGATAGCTCAGAGTTCACTTGTGTTTATAGCAAGCATTTTTACCTCTCTAACTCTAATATTTTTCTTTTTATTTATAATCAGTTTAATCTAGGGATATAACAATCTAAATTCAACTATCTATCTTGGTTGCTTTCATCATTCTGTATCAAAGTTTTATCATTGTTATTGTATTGTTAAATTCTTAAACATGATAAACTCATGAGAGAAGTCATCTTGTGAAAGCAATTAAATCCTAGAATCTAGAAGACCATTAAATACATTAGTTAGAGTTAATTCTTTTTATTCAAATTGTCAAAACATGGCCCCTTACATGAAATAGTTTACATCAGCCAAATAAGTGAAGACCAACATACCAAGAATTGGTACATTTAGACCTTGGGGAGGTATTTTCTTCATGGGATCTCCCTCCTTTCAAGAGAGGCTATGGATTAACAACCCCTTCACTTAATTATTGACTGCTTGTCAAAACCTACTTCAACACGTTGTTTTACCTTATTTTTTATAAAACATAAATGAATTGTATTATGTGGATTATATATGTGAAAAATTGAAAATATCACAATGTTAAGGATATACAATATTCAACTATTCTAATTTTGACAAATTGTTAAATATGAAAATTTATCATTTTAGGAAAGTACTAAGAGGAGATATACTTAGCTCGTTTAGGATACCCATTCACTGTACTGACTAATTGATTGTGAAAATAGAAGAAGAGGTGACTATGTAAGCTCCATATTAGACACAAAATCAAAAATGAAATCTATACAAGTCCATCATAAGTGGATGAAGATGTAGTGAACCTAATTTCATTGACACCAAATTTGTCCCAATTGAATGTAACATACATTAGACAAAGATAACAAAAATTTTTAGATGACAGATTAAAAGCAAAAGTAGAAGATATCTTTAGACATGTCTATTGTAGGTGGATAGCAATGTAGTGTGCCCAAGTTTATCTACCATATGCTTGTCTCAATTGAGTGTAACACACAACTGATGATTTCACAATCTATGAAAACATTAATTAGGGTCATGGGTACACACTTAAATGTATAATATCATGCAAAATACATGCAATGATAAAACCCTAGTTTTCTACACGCAAACTAAATTGGATTCAAATTGGGGGAGGGGGAATTAGATGAAAGTGATTGAGTTGGATTGACCTTTTTCAATACTCCATTGAAAGAGTAAGTGTTGCACTACATTACCAGTAATCTAAAGATGACTCAAACTCAAATGTAGTTCTCCCACATACATGTGTGAGTGGAATGGTGAATGCATTTATAAATTCTCTTACTCTTATTTTAGCCTTGGCACAAGTATGCTAATTATAATTCAACCTTGAATATTTCTTCAACAAACCTTTAGATAGAACATGAAAATCTTTGAATAGCCTTTGAGAGTGAGGAGAATCATCATTAATGCCTTAGAGAGGTCTTGTATTTATGGATGTTTTGTTTTCAAATTTGGGACCTATTGGTATACTAAAACCAACTCAAGATAAGACCCAATGGTTAAAAAATAATAAAATAAAACATGACTTGAAAGAATTTTTGAAATTTATACCTAGATAAGTCTTCTCTAAATGGAAAGGGCCATAGGTTGGTCTTGTCTAGTTACTGGAAACTTGTCTAAAATGACAAAAGACTAAAATTGGGGATCCCCATGACAAAGTGGCAAGATAAATGACCAATTGACAAACTTAAAAATTAAAATAGAGAAATAAGCAAATAAAATGTGTTAATAGATGCCTTATTCACTGCCAATAGTCTATACATACAAAGTTACAATAAATGGCATAAAGGATGGGATTGTAAAAAAAATTTGAGTGTCTAAATTTTCCTTTCATTTATTCTATTAATGAAATTTATATAGTAAAGGAAGGAACTGGAACTTGACTATCTATGACACACTTTGTCATTAGGCATGTTGATTGTGTCAGCTATATCATGAAAGAATTTGAAATAACACATGGAATAATTAATGTCCATATATGAAATTTAAAAGCTTGAATATGGAATTTCAAAGGTAAATAAAAAAGAGAGAGTACACTTTCACTTGTGTTATATTATGTTACTTGTGGCTAATCCTTGTGTTGTGCCAAGTAGAAAAGGGATGTTTTCAATCTTATTCATATTTTGGCCAGAGAAAAGAATAGTCTCTCTAGTAGTAAAGGGAAGGTAAATATGCCATCAGGTATCATTATACCCATGATCATATTTAACTTATAAGATATTGAATAAGATGTGTCCCTTTTTTGAAGCACTTAGAGAATGTAGTTGCCTATGTTGAATCGTTTGAAAAGTTGCTTTTAGATATAACTAATCAAGCCCATGAGTTAGAAAGATGCATTATTTTGAATCTCAACAATGATAAAAATTACTCCATGTATTGTTTACCAAAAATGTGGAACCATGTTAGGTTTTCTAGAAGTGATACCAAGGCCATTGAGTATCAACATACTCAAATGTACACCACCTGCACTAATTTGAGTCACAGTGCTATAGACATTTCTAGATTATATTTTTCATGATCAAAAGAGAATGAAGAATATCCATGCCCCCACATGACCACATTGCTCATAAATTTTACTTTGATATGAATATTTTGTCTTTGAAGTTGAATAGTTTTCTCTTTGAATTTGAATATTACATCTTTGAACTTTGAAATTTTGAATTTTTCCATTTTCCCACTTTGAATAAGCATGAGCATTAAGAAGTATCATGACCCCTATGAATATGTGCCAATGATATAGAATATTGTGTATCTATATGCTCAATTTTAAATGTATGTGCAACATGTAACTTTCATTTTTAAAATATTTTGTGCATTCCCATGAATATGCATTCAAGTGTGTATGATTTTGTGTTAAGATTATTTGAGAAGTGAGTGTGTATGCATATCATATGCCCCCATAATTTATATTGATGTGATAATATATATCATATGATTTATTTTTGGATTAATTTAAACCTTTAAAAACACCATACTTTGTTATATAACTTAATTATATATTATTTGTATTTATGTATCCTGATTTTGATTTGATCTGTGAATGCACATGTATGTCATGTGTACCCAATATTACTATGTATATTCTTGAATTTATCATAACTATACAATATATGACTAGTTTAAACCATTTTAAATCATGTATAGTGTGTTTATATAGATTTATTAATAGGTCTGATGGATGCCCTCATTTTGATGTGAGGTAGACATGATCGAATACGTCATGTGTGCAAATAATAGGGTATATGCTTTGTAATATATTAAAATTAAGTATTGATTGAATTTAGTGTTTTGATTAAGTACTGTGATCATTATAATATGATGATTTATTGTATTTGAAAATTTGGTGAAGGGCCATAAAATATGTAGATGATAATTTATATAAGTAGGTAAGTGTTAAGTTTAGTATTTTTGGGGAAAATTTTATTGGCATGATAATCATAGTACTGTGTTAAAGAACACATTTCATGTGTTCCAATATAACTTACTGGAAGTGATTTTGATATGTATTTCTCAAGATATTATATGCACAAGTTTGGGGGATTAATTAAAAGTTTTTGAATTTTTTATAAAGAAAAATCAACTCATATAGATAGGTTGGTGGAAAAATAAATTGTATTTCATTTGCATATTGACATTGTACAATTTTTTGAGCTATGAGAGAAACACCATGCCATAGAGGAGATTATAAAGATTGACTCATTTTGAGTAGGTTGCATCCAGTTTGCATTTAGTGGATCCACCACCCCTGGTAACTCTAAAAACTCCAAGTTTGACTTATGGGGTTGTGTCCATTTTGATCCGGTCTTATACAATAGCCATTGAAGTTGTCTTGTGCTAAAGTAGAATTATTTGTAGAGATATCTACATCTTCATTGATGCATCCTCAAACTTGTATATGTGGCACCGGAATTTTGTAGATGGCCATGGTTCTATCCGTTGAAAAAATGTTATGTTTTTAGATTTTTATGATTTTAATTAGGATGATTATATTTGTATATGATATTTTTGATGTTTATTTTTGTGAAATTTATGGTGTATAGGGTGATATTGAAGTTAAAGACTTTCTTTATGGTCACATGATGGAGACTATGTAGGATATGGCATTGTTTGATGATGAGAAAGTGACATTAGATATAGTTGGCCTTGGACATGTTAGGCAGTTAGCCTTGATTCCATATGATATGCACATGATGATCACCATAGTTGAGTGATGGGATTAAAACACTGCATCTTTTGGATTTATATAGGTGAGATGATTGTCATCTTGGAGGATGCATGGTATATTATGTGATTATCAACTGTTAGACAGAAAGTAACATTATAGTTTGTTAGTAGGCTAACCCATTTTTCCCAAACCCATATATATATGACAAGACATGCTTAAGGGGCCAATTATGCCCCCAAGAATACTACTACTATGTTGTCTAAGATTGCATTGGTGAATGTTTTATGCTTGCAAATTTTCATTTGTGTTATACTTCAATATTTTATTATAGTTGATGATGTTTGAGTTGACATTTATTATTTGATACACATATTTGTTCATGATATTGAGGATCATAGGATAAGATACTCTTGGGGCTATACCATGCCTATCCATTGTATAAAGATCTTATTAAATTTACATGAGAGGGTTTTGGTAGAGGGTTGGGCTCAATGACACTTATTTACCATTAGGATTATGAACACATTCTAGTTATCTACCCTGTGGGGACATCTTGGGGTGGATGGACACATCCGAATATATATGCATAGAGGTTAGCAGGGATAGCTAGAGTCATGGGGGGTGGTATGATGGAGTGAATCTAGATATTATATTGTTTGAATGTCAGTGATATTATATGAAGGCTATATAGAGGATTTGGATAATGGAAAGATGATAGACTTTAGTTGAGACATATTTAAGTTAGATGATAGTTGCATGACCAGTGGCCATGTCGATGATCTTTTTTGGTTTGAGCATGTGACCAGAAATTTTGGCATTTGTAGGATGTTTCTCATAAAACATACATATGGAGTTTATATGTTAGGTATCCATTATGAGAGGGTGATATGGGTCATCCTAATTTATTAGATCTAGCTCCCATCCTCTTAGTAGATGTCAATTTAATTATTCAAAAACTTGATATTGATGATGGCAATTGTACACCAGTTTACACACAATGATGGTTGGCCCATAGGTGGCCTATTTTTCCCAATAGTGGAAGATGATCTTGTAAAATAGGGTGGACCTCACATAGGTGGTATGGTAATGATTGATCCTTAAGCTACCCCTATAAGTGATTATATGTGTATTTTAGAGTTTTTTATATGATTTTATTGATTTAGATAATGTTGGTATTGATTTGATTTCTTGTAGGGGTGATGATGATTGGTAGGTCATCATCGAGAAATCCCTCTAGGTTTTTACATGCCATATGCTTAGTGAGGTTTTCCCTAATGGGATTTTAGAGAAAGCAATGGATATTAATAGAGATAAATCTCCTTTATTTAATTGTGTAGCTATAACAATAATAAATTATGTTATGGTGGAACAATGTATGTCGACATGGAAGCTAAACAAGATGAACTTGTGATTGAACATAATTAATTGAGGGTAGAACTCATGAGACAAAAAATGTAACCTATGACTCCACTGACAGATCTAGGCCAAAGTGCTTTACTGTAGTATGTGTAGTTACAACATGAGCATGAGGTGATAAAGTTGTAATTGGTCATATTTAAGGAGTATAAGTATAAGATTTGATCTCATTCAAGATCATAAGTAGCTAATAGTGTAGCTTCCTCTTCAAAGAGTCGATTATTAGTAGAGGGTTGTGATGATGGACAGTGTGAGGATCCCATTATAGACTGATTATTTGATCATGTTATACATGTTTAAAACACACAAACACATTATATATATATATATCTGTGTGTGTGTGTGTGTGTGTGTGTGTGTGTGTTGATTTCATTCACTTTCTCTTATTTTATACTTATATAGAATATTTATACTTGTATATACTCATTAGATGTGGTTTGTACTTTGATAGAATAGCTCATGTGATGATACTTGGTATTAAAAATGTCGATGTATTTGAAAATGAAATGTGTTATTTAGATTTGCTATACATGTAAGTATTATATTTAATTAAACTATATCTAATGAGCATACCATCTTGATTGCAATAAGAATTGTGCACATATTGAGTATTATTCATAGTTGCTTTGTGATACCATATTTATGACTCTACAAAGATGTTTGCACGTATTCTAGTTACTAGTGTTACTTGTATTTGATAATGCTCATTTTATACATTTTTTTGTAGGTTTGTTTTACATGGGGATGCCTTTGCTTTAGTATTAAAATTGGAGATGTGAGATTATTATGAATTTGTTTATCTTTATTATTGATTCTTTTGTTATGAAATGTAATAATATCTTTATCAAAAACTCCTGTACTCTTTTCACATAATGCATGATAGTAATTATCTTGATGACCATTAGTATCATGATAAGAGATAAATGTATTTCCTTTTATGTACTCATGATGATGAAGATGATGATATTAACTAGGGGGGAGAATGATTAACTTATCATCCAATAATGTATGTAGAATATCACGTGTTCTATCTTTTAATCAAATAATCATAGTGTAGGCATAATAAAATATTTTGGATATGGATGCTCATGTATAACTCAGGTAATAGGTTGTCCTAGAATAACATTTTATTTGATATTTGCACAAATGATCTAGTATGTAAAGTGAGATAAAGAAATTAATTTTGGATCTCTCCAATGGCATGCATCATGGATAAAATATGACTCATAATAATGGTAGTTTTTTGGAAAGGCTCATTGATGGGTTGCAATTAATCATCCATTTTAAATAGTGGTAAATAATATCATGACATCTTGATGAGTTTACCCTAGCAGTTGAGAGTTGAGCACTACAAGGGGGAGGTCTCAAGATCCATTCTTGGGGTTGATCATATCGGTAAGACTGATTCCCTATTAGATGTTTAGTGGGTCAGTTGATTCGATGGTGGGGGTGGTATTTTGATGTAGCCTCAAGTTGATTGAGTGTTCAATGCAATGTTAGTCAAGGTCAGGTATGAAACCTATGTTCAATGTGATGAGGCATGTTCTAGGGGCATGATATAGAAGGTATCCATGGCCACATTTTCATACTATTTAAAAAGGAATAATAAGGTTTAAGGTACTACTTTAAATTTTGGTTCAATTTTTTAGGAGACTAGACCTCCCGTTGTGTCCTAAAACCAGTTTGAGCTCTAATCAAAAGCTAGCAATGATTTAAAAATAATAATATCATGAAAATTATCATTACATGGTTGGGGATTACATACTAAGGCAACATTGGTAAAAAATTATCATTTCTATATGTTCTTAAAACTAATGTAATTTCATCATGGGTTAATATATCAGTAGCATAGACAAACAAAAGCTACATGATAGATTCCAGAACCTCAATGTCTTTTCCCCATGTCAGTAGAATTGTAACATTAATTTGAGCCTCACATTGGATTTGGACCCTTGCCATAATCAATCATTTCTCATGAAGCCCTCATCCCCCCTTGATAATATAAAAAAATATTAAAGAGGTTGTGTGATGTCCCCTTTACTAAAAATATAAGAATATTATTATTAAAATAAAAGTATTTTAAACACTTTAAATAAAATTAATAATATGCCTTAGTTACCAAAAGTGAACATGTTGGCAACTTCTTTCTATATTGTTTTTTAATAAATAAGGGGACTCCTCTAATTTGATGTAAGTCATCCCTTGATTTAGAAAGTAATGGAATTGTTTTTTAGAGAAAAAATGATATAAAAAGGGGAAGGAGGTTCATTTTAAGGGGTTACCATGTTTTTTATTTAAGTTTTGATTTTGAGCACAAAAAGCTTGGCTTATCTCCATTGAATACATCAACCTTTACTGAAAACTTGAAGTTAAGGATGGAAACCCTTAATATTCATTCGAGCAACTTTATTCAAGGAGTTGTAAAAGGGCATAATTGAGTAGTTGGTAATTTCTAGGGATCTAATTGGAGTGCAATAGTTTTTAGGGTTCTAAGAGTGTGGTGTGACTATTGGAGACCCTTTTGGAGGGTGGAAAACTACCTTTCAAAGCATTTTTGGACTAGTGACCCATTGGAAGGGTCATTCCTAGGGTGGTGACCCACCTTGAGGAGAAATCTATAATTTTGGGGGTAAATTATTAGAGGTTTTTGATATATTTTCAGTCAGATATATAGATGCTATTTATTATGATTTTTATATCTATATTTACCTGCAAAAATTAGGTTTGAGAGTGTTTTATGGGCTATAATTATTCTAGAATTTTTGGAAAATATTTAATAATAAAATATTATAATTTGTGCCTTATATTTATATTTCTAGAATTCTAAATTTTTTTTTTAGGGTTTAACATAAAAATTAAAATTTTCTATTATTGGTGTTAGGGTTTGTGGTTAATCTCTAGATTTCCATAATATACCTTAAAAGGGATATTACAATGGTATCAAAGCAATTTCTTGGCTAGTTATGGGGGTTTGAGTTGGATTCATTCCAAAGAATGATAGGGTAGTGAGGTATTATGAAATGGAAATTTAAAACAGCCAAGGAAAAACTTAGAACAACCAAGACATAGTAACATGGATCACCCAAATAGGGTTAGTTTTGAAAGATTTGCCCAAAATCAAGAACATTTGATAGAAATGATGACTAAAATCATCCAAACCATAAAGGATATGAATGGACTCAAGCCACATAATGGTTAAGGCAGTACTTTAAGTACATATAATTACCCTCCCCCACCACCTAGGGTGACATTTGGATCTACATGAAGGCCTAATCATCCCAATTTCTTTTGTAGGGAGGAATTCATTCCAAAAAGGGAGGATTAGTATTCTATATGAAATGATGTGGCTGTAAACTATGAGGAATATATGACTTTTCCACTAGCAATCAGACAAGAAATAAGCCTTATAGACTTCATGGCATTGAAGAAAGGCAAGTATGGATCTAGGGTTGGTCATAAACCAAGAAACAATCTAAGAGACCTTTAGCATGCCTTGTGAAAGGAAGAGGAAAAGAATTTCCAAAATGTAAGAAGTGAGAATTAAAAAAATCTGAGTTACAAGTAATTTTGAAGGAAAATGATGTAAAGTTGAACCCTCATGAGAATTCTAAGGAAATCAAGGAGTAAGAGAATTCAAATTTGAAAGAAGTTAGTGAACATCCCATAAAGGAATCCACCATGCAAGTGGGAAGTGGAGAACCTTTAGTAGAATCATGTATGAATTTTGATAAACATAAGGATGGTTATGCCAAGGTAAGTCCCTCAAAATATCCTACTTCTAAATCTAAAAAAAGAAGTAAGCAATTGGATCCTAGTGCAAGGTATGAAAAGAAAAGTCATATTCTAGGCTTGTTGTTTCATACTGGGGTATTTCATATTTTAATTATTATCATGGTAAGAAATTGGATTATTTTCATAGCAAGAATTTATTGTATCGCTATCATATTATGTGCTCATAATATTTTGATCATCATGAGAATCATTATAACAATGGGGATAAGATGAAGGGTACCAAATGGAAAGAGGGTCTTTTCCAAGAAACCCATATCCATCTTTCGATCATTCCAAGGATTGAGCCATTGCCATATGAGATGGATTTTTAGGACATCCAAAGGTATGGAAGTGTTATGGACTTTTTGTTTTCTACTATGTCTTTTTAGATGTGTTTTCATCATGGGAAACATGTTGAAAAGAATGGTCATATGTCAATCTTGATGTTTCATAGTATATCATGGAAAAATTGTGGTTATCATGGACAACATAGCGAAAATAATGATAGATTGATGAACACTTTGAGTGGAAAGGGGAACATATATCCTTTCATACAAGTTCTAAATTATTTATAAGTGAAATTTTGGGATATAGGTGATCTTTAGAGATACAATAAGGGTAAGGTCTTTGAGGAGTTCAATGTTTCTATTGTTAATGAATTTTTTATCTCATGTATTTAGCTTGAAATGATTTTTATAATATACCTTCAATTTGGTTGATATTATTGAAGCATTTTTAATCACTATGTGGTTGATTCCAACCCCTATATCATTGCCATTTCTGAATTTTGTGAATAAATTAAAACACGATAGTTGTTGTCCCATTATTTTTACTATAATTTGAAATAGAACCAACCAATTAATAGTTTTTATGATAATCACAAGAGTATTTTTAGTCATAAAGTAGAAGGATGCTCCACCTACCATCAATGAGGGATTATTTATAGCTATTATATAAGAGTTTCCAACCACCACAATATTGATTATGAGTGAGAAAATTTAATGGTACAACTATAGTCATGTATGGGACAACAAGAATGGACCTTTGGAAGTCCATCATATGAATGAAAACTATGAATAAGATTCAATTATGGGATGAAATTTGAATAACATGCCTATGAGGCATGGTGAATCGGTTAAAAGAATGGTGTGAAAAAATCTTGATTTCATTGGCATGTTTTTCCTATGTGCAAGTTTAGGAACAACCCATATGAGTGTTGATAAAGAGACTCTTGTGATTTAAAGAGTGCTTATTTTGCATATGTCTAAGGAAATTATAATGATCATGACATATGACAAGCATGAGTGGGGGAAGTTGATTTTGTTTTCATCCCAAAGTAACAATATGAGACCCATTTGAGCTCAAGGCTATGCTCATAGAGCAAGTGTTTGGGGTTGCAAGTTCCTAAGATTCAAGTGGAATCCAAGTATTTTAAAGATAATATAAAATGGGATTGCATTTACTTGAGGACAATAAAATTAGGGAAGGGTGGATTGTAATGTCCCCTTTTCTATAAATAAAATAGTATTATTATTAAAATAAAAATTATTTTTAAATACTTTAAATAAGATTAATAATATGCCTTAGTTGGAAAAAGTGAACATGTTAGGAACTTATTTCTAAAATAATTTGTAATAAATAAGGGGACTCCTCTAATTTTATGTAAAGCAGCCCTTGATTTAGAAAGTAATGGAATTGATTTTTGGAGAAAAATGTATAAAAGGGGGAAAGAGGTCCATTTTTAGGGGTTACCATGTTTTTGAATTTAATTTTGAGTTTGAGCATGAAATTCTTGGATTATCTCCATTGAAGACATCAAAATTCACTGGAAACCTAAAGTTAAGGACAAAAACCCTTAATATTCATCCATGTAGCTTCATTCTAGGAGTTGAAAAGGGCATAATTGAGTATTTGGTAATTTATAGGAATCTAATTGGTGAAGCACAATAGTTTACAAGGTTTCAAGAGTGTGGCATGATTGTTAGAGACCCTTTTGGAGGGTGGTGAGCTACCTTGAAAATCAATTTTGGACCAGTGACCCATTAGAAGGGTCATTCCTATGGTGGTGACCCATTTTGAGGATAAAATATTCAATTTTTAGGGTAGATTATTAGAGGTTTTTGATATATTTTTAGTCAAATATACATCTAGTATTTATTATGATGTTTCATATCTATATTTGCATGCAAAAAAAAAGATTTGAGGGTGTTTTGTGAGTAGTAATTATTTTGGAAATTTTGGAAAATATTTAATAATTAAATATTGTAATTTTTGCCCTAGATTTATATTTTCAAAATTCTAAATTTTTGGGTTAGGTTTAACATAAAAATAAAAAAAATCTATTGTTGGTGTTAGGGTTTATGGTTAATTTATAGATTTGCATAATATGTCATTGTTCAATCTATGTACCCCTTTACAATGGATGCAAGTCATGTAAATCCAACAATTTCCCTAAATCCAAGTCTGGTGTATGGTATGGGTCCTCTAGTGTATAATATCACTTGAATTATCATATCATTTCCCCTTAACATCATCACTTATCTAACTTTGAAATATATCACCACTTGCATGTTCTATATGGCCTTACCCTTCCTGACTACTTTGCCATTATTAAAGATCATCATGAAACGAAACATCTCCTCCCCACACAACCTCATTTTATATAATCACATCCATGAAAAATATAAAATAGATAATAGTATATATTATATTAACATAATATAATATATACACACAAACACATATACATATGTAATAGTATATATTTATAAATACTATAACTATTATGATTAATATTATGTTTTTTATTATAGTTAAAAATGTTTTTGAAAGGGCCCTAACCCTTTTACAACACATATTATAAGATAAGAAAATTATCAACCAAACAAAAAACCTAAATGACCAACGACCCAAAAAAATAAACCAAGTAAACATAACATTAACAACTAATAGAAAAAAATAATTAAAAACAATAGAAATAAACATTACAATAATAGAACATCAAATAAAATCTTAAGGCTCATCAAGATCATTAAGGGTAGTTGCAGCTTCCTATTCCTATTTTAGATTCTAGATATGGTCTTTAACGAGGTGGTCATGATTGTCCTCCTCCTCCTCCACCACTTGATTCTTTCTCTGAATCCTGGTTTTGCTCAGACCTCCTTTGACAACCTCTTCTTTCCTCTTCCTTAGGCCTTCTTGTAGTGTTTTTATACATGTGGTGCAATTTATTATTGTAAATTTGTTGATATTAACCACTTTGTTGAGTTTCTCCTTAATGGATAGCATTTCACCATTCGTATTTTCCAAAATTCCTTTTAACTTGGCATTCTCCTCCCTAAGATGACACAACTCTTGTAAAAGTCTCCATTTCTTCCTTTATGACTAAATGACCTTTGATGGGGTAAGTGATTCCAAATTTATCTATTGTTTAAGGGAGTTAATTTTATCTTTGAGTATGTTATTCTTGCTAAATAACTATTTTAAAATGTTTAACTATAAATTTGACTCATTCTCAAGGGACTCAACCCTAATTTGGATGTACTTAGTATTAACCATCTTAGCCATGCTATTTTAGTTTTCCACTGCACCATCAAAAGGGGCCCTATGGACATCTGTAGGATGGATTGTGTTCATCATGTTTAGGGGTTCTTCCCCATTTTCGAGTGTCCTCCTCTTCATCCATCATTTAAAAAACTTTGCATTTTATATCCTTTTGTTTGTCATTCCTCTCTTAGGAGTCACTCTACAAATAGGGTGTTTTTCTTTAAGAGGAATTAGCCTTTTTATTTTTCTTCATCCCGCCTAGTTTTTATTTTATGTCCTCATTCCGAGTAACAACATTTTGATCTCCATATGCCTTGCCCTATTCCTAAGAACTCACCATAATAATTTTGATCTTAATGAACCTTGACCCTTACGTAGACTTGTCACCACTAACTAAGGGAGGAGGATTAGTAGGACACTCTTTCTCCTTATCCTTATCTTTGGTAACTTTAACGAATAGGTCAACTTCAATAAGATAAATTTTATGTGGAGATTATTGGACTAACAAATATATGAGATCCTGATGAATGGATATTTCTCTCTTCCCTAATTGGACCTCCATCACATATTTTTCAAGGGACATTAACATAAATAAATATATGCTCACAAGTATTTTGTGCCTAAAATGGTTTATTAAGGAGAAATGATGGGACTACAGTCTCTTGAAATGCCCTTCCAAGGTAATGCATTTAATGATAAATGGACTTACTTTCCCCCAAGGATATGGTAAGGAATCTCTGAGTATTCCATCTTGAAACTCATGAATGGACTCCCTTCATTTTAATAATAAATTAATTTCTCCATTTTTTTGTGTTCATCTTTAAATACCATTTTTGCTTCCATTGACATGCTAATGACCCTAGTGATGCTTTCCTTAGATATTTACATAGTAACATCTCTCAAGGTGACTAACCTTGCCTTCCAAACTCTAGTAAAATAAGCTGGCAACACTAGATCATACCCTTTAATCATTTCATTATAATTAGTTAATCCACCTACTCTCATTATATGCCAAAATCTTTTATTAATTATATCTCCCTCACAAGAGGAAGGCTTGGTCCTAATTTCATTTCCTCCCATTCTTCTGATATTAAGTTAATAGTCTACTCCACATAGAAATATGATCCTAATGCGATGTATAGCCTTGAAAACATAGCCAAATTGGGGATAAAATAGAAAAAATGCAAGTAAAAAATTCCTTGATTCATGTGAAAATACAAGCTCTCTACACAATTAAGGCTCTGCCTAATCAAATAATTATTGCATTCTCCCCGCTAACTAGACATTGTCAAATGATGGACAACTCATGTGTGTAAATTACTTCTCATTAAACAAATCCTTTCCATTAGTGTTATAACATACCTCACCATATGTAACTTGTACTTAGAAAATATTTTCATTTTTGGCAAATAATGTGAAACTATAACCATCCCTTCGATGATCTTGAGACTCTAAAAATACCCTTCAGTGACTATTTTACAACAAAGGGAAATTATGAGTCCACGAAGACTTAACATTATCTATTATATTATTACTTAAGGATTTGGATGATGGAAAGAGGAAGATCATCATGATTAACCATTCAACAATGCTTGATTTAGTAATCCCAATGTTGGAAAACTAGTTAGCTCCTTTATTTCATTCTTTGTATATATGGTTAATAGAATATTCTTCAAACGACTAAATTAAACTCAAGAAATCATTCACCACATTATTAATAGTCCATCTAGGAATATTTAGTCTCTAGATATAATTTATGATATTTAAGAAATCACCTTCATTTTTTATGTCTTAAGTTCATGCCATTGGCCAATTGAATGCCCCACACAAATGTTGTTGCTTCTACTAAATGATTAGATTAAATTTTGAGGGGTCCTGCATAAGCTACCACAAAGACTTAATTTTTAACTTATATTTCCCCTCCACCACTAATAAATCCATGTTACCTTTTGAAACACCATCAAAGTCAAATTTAAACCATAGTGAGGTTTGACAAGCCTAGATGACCAATTTTCTATCATTTTTTATACCACCCATTACTTCACTTTTTTTTATACAAAGGTCCCACTCAAGAGCAATTTTTAACTCTTTGAGATACACTTTATCCTTATTTTAAGTCTTTGTAACTATAAATTTATCCTTGATAGAAACCATAATCTCTTAGACCACCCTAAAGATGCAAATTTTCTTATTTTTAAAGATCCTTAGATTCCTCTCTTTCCAAAGACCCCAAAAAAAAAGGGGTAAAATTAACTTCCAAATATATTTAAGAGAACTTAAATAGGGAGGGATCCACTAAAAAATAAAATAAAATGTGGTATTTAGTCTTACCCAAGATACATCAAACAAGGAAAGGATGTTGTCAAAACTTCTTCTCACAAAAGGGCAGAGCAAAAAGAGGCAGTGAACAAATTCAACTTCACTTTCACAGAGTGCGCACCTATTCAGCATCATAAAACCTATACTCATCAACTTCCAAGATTAAGGATTTTATTTTTATCCACCAACCAAAAGAAGAGATTTAATTTTGAGACAAGGTTTCTGTCCCAAATGAAGTTCCATGGAAAACCATCTGAACTTGAGTTCAAATCCAAATTATACCTTGTTTTAACATAATAATGCCCATCTTCTGAGGATGACCAAACCAATTCATATTCTCAAGGGATTTGGATTATATAATAACCTTTAAGGTTTTCATTTAAAAATCATATGCTATCCATGTCCTCATAATTTTTAATTTCCAAATATATGTGTTTCCATAATTTAGTAGATGTATTTTCCTCAAAGTAGTTCCTATTATTATCCCTTAGGACCCTTTTGGAAAAATACTTAGTTTGTCCCAAGGTTCAATGGATATTAATAAGGTAATTGGTAATATAGGTGTCATCCTAGAAAAAAACTTTGTCACCCTTCCCAACATTCCATTTACAACCTTTATCCAACAAATTTATGCTCTTAACAATATTGTTTTAGAGCACTGAACCTTGTGGTGGTGATTCCATCATTAAGAACCTATCACCTCCCTATTGTCCATGTATTTGGGTTTGATGATAGTTTGCAGAGAAATGCCTTAATCATTACTCTAACTCTTCTTAAACAAGGACCACCATGTTGTTTTGGATGACAAATCTTGTCACAAGCTATAAGGGGGATTTTTTTTGTTTTTCTTTGAAACCTGACCAAAGGAATATTTTCTAGATCTTTTCAATTTTATCCTATATATTTTTGGGAACCTTAAAAAGGGATATTAAATAAATAGTAAGGCTTTTAAGAGATATCTTTAGCATTTTTAACATGCTCGCTTGACTAAGGAGGTAGCCCTTCCATCCCTCTAACATGTGTTGAAATATGTCAAGAAAAGTGTTCTAAATGTTGATTTCCATTATTCCTTTAAATATTGGCATATCAAGGTGTAAGAAGTGAAATATTTAACTTGACAACCCAAGATATTTGAAATTCTGTTACCAAACAAATAGAATATTGAAGAAGAAAAATGAACATTTATCCAGATTAACATGTCCCAAAACTTCAACATAGACATTATAAATAATATCATAAGTAGTGTATATTATTTAATATATATATATATATATATATATATATATATATATAATATTATAATTATATATAAAATAAATAAATATAATATATTATATAAATATGTAATAATGTGTGTATATATTAATTATAATTAGTATATAATATATATTTAAAATTTAATATAATTTAATATATCATATTTTATGTTAATATTATTTATGTATTATATATATATATATATAATAAAATATATATTATATAGTATAATAGAATTATAATTATTTAGTATATTAATATAATATAATCTTATATTAGTATATTCTATATCTTATTAATATATTAAATGTATAATATCAATCATGTGTTGGGTAACTGAAAAAAATTTACTGGAAGCCACAAATTACATTGACATATGTCACATATCACTGAACTTTGTGTGTGTGTGTTTGTTCGGGCTTCTTTGAGTACATCACTTGAAATACCTCATCATTATCTCTCACCATCACCACCCAATGCACCTTGAAATATTTCACAATTTTCTTGTTTTGTATGGCCTTACCCTTTTTTCTAGGGGTTTAAGAATGGTATGTTATTAACACTGATGTAATTTATAAATGGGAAAATATATTAACAACATGAATGAATAAAATCTACACGATAAATTCCAGGACCTCAATGTCTTTTCCTCATGTTAGTAGTATTGATTTGAGCCTTATATTGGACTTGGATCCTTGATGCAATTAGATAATCTCTAATGATGTCCTCATCCACCCTTGATAATAGAAAACATAAAATCAAAGGGGCTTCTACGATTCAATTTATGAACCCCTTTACAATGGATATAGGTCATGTAAATCTAATAGATGCCCTAAATTTGGGTTTGGTGTATGGTATGGGACCTCTAGTGCATAATATCACCTACACTATCATATCATTACCCTTCACCATCACCATCTGTATACACATAATATTTTCAAACTTTTATTGGTTACTAACACTTTGTATCTTGTAGGAATCCATCGAGTCTCAATATCTCTGAGTGCATGCCTTAAGGGTGTACCATGAAAGGGGTGGGCAGGCCATTGGTGCTTCATAAGATTGTTGTCCCTTTTTCCACTTTTCACCTACACACTTATCTCCTAAAACTATTTACCCTAAGCTTATTCTTCTCTATTTTACCAATTCCAAAAATTTGTCATATGATTATCCTCCTTTTTCTTGCCTTGACCTCCTTTCGCCAGTTGATTATACTAGGTCAACTGGGTTAACCCCGTACAATTTTCAACCTCTAATTACTATATAGGGTCAAAAAGGTTGTCCCTCTATTGTTTAGGGATATTTTTCACTTGGTTTTTTGTTATCCTTTCAGCTGACCTAGCTTGGTACCGAGTGATTTACCTCCTAAAAACATACAGGGTCAATTGGGTCAACCCTATATAGCCAACATATTTGGAAGGATTTAGGGAAAGATCTGCCTATATATACAAGTTCATTTCATCCCATTTAATAATAAAGAAGCAAAGAAGAATAAGTGTGAATGAACATCTGCTTATTGACCATTCTACTTGAGGAATAAAGCTTAAGGTTCCATTGATCCGTAAACTCCACTAATAAACTCTAAGTGAAATTTTAAAAGAACGGATTCTAAATTTCTCAACATATAAGATGTTGGAATGATTAAATATGATTAAAATCTGATCCAAATCAAGTTTCAAAACTGAAATAAAGGTGAATTAATAGATCACATCAAATATCCATTAAAACTGTCAGATTTTTTAAATTCTCGATTTTATCCAATTTCCCGTAAATGATCAAATGAGTAATTTTTGCATTCTAATTAAAATCTGAATTATAATCTATAAATTAACTAAAAATGAAATGCAAAACTGAATTCAAAGATCAAAACATAGAAATTGTTTATGGGGTTCAGAATTCTTACGTCCCCAGGTTTGTATCGAACCGATCTATTAATTATTCCTAAATTTTCAAGAAAAAATAATAATTAAAAAAAAAAGATCATATCTCTCTATAAAAATAGTGATCATACCTTCGAAAGACCTTGGCTGACTTAGCACGTCTTTCACCTTCCTGAATCACACGCAGAGGCTTCTCCAAAATCAAAATTGGCAACTTTTATAGCTTAAAATGGCATCACAAATTATCCAAAATGGGAAAATGAATATATTTCATAGATCATATTGAAATTATAAACAAATTTTTAGTTTACTCTGAGCTCTGATTCAGCCTCTAAGGGCTCCAAAATGACTAAATACTGTAAGCAAGTCTATAATCTCCAATACACAATCGGCTTCCTGTGTCTATTCAAGTAGAAATTAGTCCCTTTTATAACACTTCAACCTCCGTGGCTGAAGTGTTCAAGGCATTAACCTTTTAGGTGGCAGGTCAAAGGTTCAAAACTGCCTCCCACCTTTCTAGGCGCTTGGGAAGAGTGAAAAGGTCGGCCTTCCTTCTTTCTAGGCGCTTAGCATGAGATTTGAAAGTTTTTCCCTCCTTTTTTGGCACCTTTGACTTGTATTTGTCCCACATGCATTGGGCATGATATTTTAAATTCTTAAAATAGCCAAGTTTGTTCTTTTTCAAATTCCTAAGGCTTAGGCGCCAACTTAGGCTATGCTTTGACTTGGTTAATGCATGTTTGGTGGAGTGACGTGGCAGTTTGGCCTTTGGCGCCTTTAAACATTTGAAAATTTCAAATAACATGTGAATAAAAAAACCAAACCAATTTTTTTTTGCACTTTATTATTTTTCCACGTGTCAAATGGCTATTGGTACACTTGGCATATTTCCACAGTGCCACGTCACTTTCGACACCCATGTCGCAAGATTTCTTCAACTAGTTATATCTTGAGCATCTAGACTCTGTTTTTCGAACCGCAAAAAGTGCCAAAAAGCTCTCGAAGAGATCTACACTGTGAAATTTTTTCCATCATGATTTTAAAACTTTTTCTATAATGAACTCTGGATCACACCTCCCTACAAAAGAGGCTTTTGCTCTCCAAAAGTCGACTATCACCTGAAATCTTATAACTAGTCTACTGCATCCATGAAAATAGAACCCAATCATAGAAAGAGATATAAACAATTGCATTAAAATGATTCAAAATCAAAGTATATAAATTCCTAATTCAAAGGCATGAGTAAGTGAATTTGCAACTGCAAAAGTGATTACAACATATCAAACTGCCTGCCCAAATGCCACATCCTGTAAAGCGGTGAATTGCCAAAAATTGAAACAACTCCCAATGTAACTGCAAGACAAGTTTATAATGCTAACAACATATAATTAATGTTGTAGGCATGTTGAATTACAATGCCCTAGTATGGGATTTATATGCTAAGCAAATGCAAACAACCAAAATTGTATGTTACCTAACATCTAAACATGCCCAAAGGGTCTTAAAAAATGCATCTAAACATCTCTTGTGCCAAAATAGATACATTCAAAATATTAGTCTAAATGTCAAATGTTGTAAGGAAACAACTCACAACATCACTCTGCTATATCCCCAACTGTTTCAAATGAGTTAATGTCTTATCCATTTTTAGACTACCCATACAATATATTCTGGAGATCAAAATCTTAGAGTTATCAAAAAGTGAGAATTGAAAAACTTCATATGATAAAATTGTCTTGAAGTGTTCCCACCAACTCTATTCTAAATCTATAAAAGCTTGTTCATTCCCTTAGGTGAATTTTTAACCATGCTTTGCAAAAATAATGTAGTGATAATCCACTTAACCAATTATTTCTTCCTAGTGAAATTGATTGTCTATGTGGATTCATTATCAATTGCATATTGTTGACTTAACCTCTTAAATGGATTTTCACTTGTAGGTTTTACCTTATCCTGGGTTGTATTGTCAACTACATTATGGATTGAATTAGTTTCATTTACCTTAGTGAGAGGTTTGTAAATCATCTTAGTTTTAACATTACTTGAATGTGAAGATGAATGAAGCTTAAAACATCTATCAATCCTATGTCCACTCACTTTACAATGAGTGCAAACATCCTTCTTAGGTGAGGGTCCCCTTTTGCCAATTCCCAAATTAACATAAGAATGGTCTTTAAAACATGCAATCTGCTTCAACAAAGCATTTCATTTCCAACAAGTCTTAGCACTATGGTTATTCATCCCATAAAAAGTGCATGGAAATGATTGCATTATCTTCTATACATTATATCTAAACTTCTTAAAAGTATCAATTGGATCAAAAGATTTAGTGTAAGAATCAGGAGGTGGAATCTCAATACCTCTTTTACCTTTACACCTTTAAACTAGTGGCCTAGAACCTTCGCTATTGGAAGCTCATCTTCCTTTAGCCATGGAAGAAACTTTCCCATCATCCACCTGCACACTAGTATAACCCAAACCTGTACGAAGAGATCTATGCTCAACCTGAATTGGGTTAGATATTCCTTGGCTATCTCTACCAAGTCCTCCTCCATTATAACCTATTTTAAACAACAATTTAGATCCTATGCCCTTAGTGTATCTTTCAAAATCACCAAAAATAATATTACTAGAATCTGAATCTGAAATGGTATAAGAAGATGAAGATTCCTATGGATAAAAACTTACACTACACTCAGTCATAGTCTCTGCATCTGAAGTTGAAGGCTTTACCTTTTCACACTCACCACATTGCAATCTAATCAAGAGCTCATTCTTGGATTCAAGCTCCGATTTTAACTTTACCACTTGCAATTCAAGTGCAAATTTATGGCATCTCAAGATTGCATTTTCATCTTTGATGACCTCCATTTGTGACAACTTGATCATGGTTTCCTACAAACACCTGATTCCACACTGCACACTATAATATAATCAATCTACAAACCAATAATCCAACTATTTTGGAAGCAATTGTCAATACACAACTAGAATTAATCCCTGCATTCTAACTGCTTTGATACCAACTTGATCCGTAAACTCCACTGATAAACTCTAAGTGAAATTTTAAAAGTATGAATTCTAAATTTCTCAACATATAAGATTTTGGAATGATTAAATATGATTAAAATTCGATCCAAATCAAGTTTCAAAACTGGAATAAAGGTGAATTAATAGATCACATCAAATATCCATTGAAACTTTCAAATTCTCAATTTTATCTAATTTCCCGTAAATGATCAAATGAGTAATTTTTGCATTCTAATTATAATCTGTAAATTAACTAAAAATGAAATGCAAAACTAAATTCAAAGATCAAAACACAAAAATTGTTTACGGGGTTCGGAATTCTTATGTCCCCAGGTTCGTATCGAACTGATCCATTAATTGTTGCTAAAATTTTAAGCCAAAATAATACTTAAAAAACAACAAAATATCATATCTCTCTATAAAAATAGTGATAAGACCTTTGAAAGACCTTGGCTGACTCAGCACGTCCTTCACCTTCCTGAATCACACGCAGAGGCTTCTCCAAAATCAAAATTAGAAACTTCTATAGCTCAAAATGGCATCATCAATTCTCCAAAATGGGAAAATTAATATATTCCACAAAGTGTATCACAATTTTAAATAACTTTTTAGTTTACTCCGAGCTCTGATTCAGCCTTTAAGGGCTCCAAAATGACCAAATACTGTAAGTGGGTCTATAATCTCCAATACACAGTCGACTTCCTGTGTCTATTCAAGTAGAAATTAGTCTTTTTTATAACACTTCCACCTCCGTGGCTGAAGTGGTCAAGGCATTAACCTTTTAGGCAGTAGGTCAAAGGTTCAAAACTACCTCCCACCTTTCTAGGCGCTTGGGAAGAGTGAAAAGGTCGGCCTTCCTTCTTTCTAGGCGCTTAGCATGAGATTTGAAAGTTTTTCCCTCCTTTTTTGGTGCCTTTGAATTGTCTTTGTCCCGCATGCATTGGGTATGATAGTTTAAATGCTTAAAATAGCCAAGCTTGTTCCTTTTCAAATGCCTAAGGCTTAGGCACCAACTTAGGCTACGCTTTGACTTGGTTAATGCATGTTTGGTGGAGTGATGTGGCGGGTGACATGGCAGTTTGGCCTTTGGCGCCTTTAAATGTTTGAAAATTTCAAATAACATGTGAATAAAAAGCACCAAAACAATTTTTTTTTGCACCTAATTATTTTTCCACGTGTCAAATGGCTATTGGTCCACTTGGCATATTTCCACAGTGCCACATCACTTTTGACACCCCTGTCACAAAATTTCTTCAACTTGCTATATCTTGAGAATCCAAACTCTATTTTTCGAACCACGAAAAGTTCCGAAAAGCTCTCAATGAGATATATGCTGTGAAATTGGTTTCATCATGATTTGGAAACTTTTTCTAGAATGAACTCTAGATCATCCATACTTTCTTTAGAGATATGGATCTTGTCTTGTGGAGAAGTCTTTTGGATACATAGATAGGTTGTGTAGCCTAGTGCTGATTTGTCTTTGTTATCCTTACATACCACAACAATCTCTTGTGAAGCACCTTGGCCAAGGGAGAGATTGAGGCTTGGTGGGTTCATCTTCAAAGGTAAGTATTCCTAACTTTATTTTTCCTTTGTAAGAGTAGATAGATAATGCAGTTATGCTTTTATCCCATGCATTAGGATTCTATATACATTGATTTGAGTGTATGTTTTCTATGCATATTTAGTTTAGTCTATTTTGTTTCTAATCCCCACTTTGTGCCACAAGCTTTGGTGTGCACTAGATTAGATTTACTTTCTTATTTATTAGAATAGAGTGAACATTAAACCTATGACAATTTTTAAGTTTGTTGTATGATTGTGTTAGATTATAGGTTTTGGAACCCTTCTTAGCATCGTGTATTATGATAAGTGATCCCCTAATTAGGTCTAGAAGATCCCCATTTTGGTCATGTTCCCACTTAAAAAATGTATTCCCAATCGAAAGTGTAGGTATGATCTATCTTCTTTAAGCCAAGATTGATTTATAAACATGATGCATTTCTAATTGCATACACCATCTAGCTCACATTTAAATCTTTCACCGCTTGCATATTCAGTATGGCCTTGCCTTTTCCAACCACTTTTCTATATCAAACTCGCCATGAAATGAAACATCTCCTCCTCACATAACTCATTGCCACACTATATGAAGGAACACACAATATCATTTTCCAACATCACATCCACCATAATTATAAAATTATTGTTTCTTAAAACTTTTTACACAACACAATCATAAATTTTATTTGTTAGGCTTTATATTTTTTCACTTATGGTTAGGCTAAGGGAGAGGGGGTCTATAGTTATGGGTTTCAAGTGAGATACGGCTGATAATTTACAATATTTCACTTTACAAAACCCCATTTTACTAAAACAAAAAATTACATCCCTTCCAACATAACTTACACCTTTAGGATAACTCTTATTTATGCTTAGGAAGCTGAGTACCCTTTACACCCCAATATTGTCATTGTATCCAAATAAAAATATCCTGAGCCAGGAACTTACCATGTGTATATCTTTAACTAGCAAGGAACCAACTAAATTGTGACCACATATGCTTAAGAGGACACTTTGAAACTTTATGCTTCAGAGTGGAGACTAATTAGAGATGAATCTTGGGTGGAGATGAACCTTGGGTGAGGGATTCTAATATGTTAGGCTATTTATATATTATTATCTATATATGTATAATATATTATAATTAATTTGAATAATATATTATTATCTAATATTAAATATAGTAATATATTAATTTAATAGTATAATGTATTTTTAATTATATATATATATATATATATATATATATATATATATATCAATTATAAGATTTATATTATGTACAATATGTAATATTATATTAAATAATTATATATTATAATATATAATTAGATATTTTTAAAATTATAGTGGCCTCTAAGGGGAAATGTTTGTAATTAATAAATGTGGTTCAAACTTGACATGTGGTACCCTTATATAGTATATATTCTATATAATAAATTATAAAATAGTATATTAAATGTTACATATTTATATATAATATTTAATATTATATGTAACAATAAATTAATAACATCTGATAATGAAAGAGTTTGGACTACTCTTCATCCAAGATTTCTCCAATAAACCATTGCCATAGTGATGAAGCCAATATATTGCACACAAAATAAATCAACTATATTCTACAAAATAGATTATACAATGTTGAGATTTTATGTTATCTTAAAATAGCCTGGCGAAGAGGAATACACAGAAAGAGTAGGGGGGGTTAACTCATGGGACAACTCATGATGGAACTGAGTGTAACTCACTGTAGAAATCATAGGAGAACTCATAGTGAAACTCAGTTGAACTCTAAGTGGAACTCACCCTGTCACCCACTTACACCTAAACAAGCTAAAGTTATGTGTGTATGAATAATCCATTCAATAAATAAATGGAATAATAAATATCCTACACCAACATGTCCCCTCGTAAGTGTAGCTTAGATGGGCTAAAAATAAAAAATGGGTTCTGAAAACAAGGTCCGATGAGGTACCCACATTTAATACAACTCTCAAAAACATGGATTAAAAAGAGAAAACCTAGTGGGAAACCCCCCCACCCCCAAAAAGAGATAAATAAAAGATGCTAGGACTTGAAATCCCCCCAAATATGATCCTGAAGTAGTTTACACTTTGAGTACTCAAAGTCACAAAGGAACTTAATTTGCATGAGTGGTCTGAATCCTTTACTCGATCACAAAAAAAATGACATTGAGCTTCACCAGAATAACTCCAATCAATAAGACTGTTAGTAGTGTTGAAAGTATAAAAGAGTACTGCATGTGCAAGGAACGCTCAACACCTAAGAAGCATGAATATGATGTAAACAAATATCGAAGGATGACTCTTATAATGCTGAAAGAAGAACCTCCTCTAAATCAATATCAAGAAGATAAAAAATTGCATGAACACCTCAAAAAACACTACTCAAACACTAATTAGATGGAAAACCAAGGCACAATCTAAAATTTTAAGATACAAATGGCACATAAATATGTATGAGTGACCCCAACGACACTACTCAACCAATGCATAAAAAACTATAAGTCAAAAATATAGGCACCAATAGTCTCAAGAAACTGATCAACTAAAGATGGAAGGCCACCTCCACAAAATAAGATTTTAAGAGTGTCTATATGGTAAATGTCCCATCTCACTAATATATATGGGTAACCAGTCATTGTATCCACCTAGTATATAGGAACAAAAAATAGATACATAGCTCACTCTAAATAGAAGCCAAGGAAGCATTAACATCAATAATATGATACCCCCATAATGATGATAAGGGAGAGATATGACAAGTCCATTGAAACTGTGTGTCATAATGTAGTGCATGTAGAAGAACTAGCTACATCAAATAGCGCATGAAAAAGTACCAATAACTAAAAAGGGGTGTGCAAACACAAGGCAAACTTGCATGAAGGTAGATGGTGTTGTGAATGAAAATAAGAAATATCACACAAAAAACCTCTCACGGTATTTTATAAAGAAGTGTGAGTACAATAATGTCTCAATAAACACTAAATGAAAACAAACAAGACATTGGGATTCAATAGAATAGCTCCAAATAAAGAGACTATCAACTTGTCAAAAAAACCATCAAGTATCATGAAAGATGCTCTAAAAAATAAGGGAGTAGAAAAGTGTCTTCATAGAAGAAGGCAAGGCACTAAGAAAGGGGCCTTGATGGAGACATGACACAAACTACAAGTGTGTCAAGGTTCTCATGCATAAAATAGAATAGAGCATGTCGTGCACTAATGGAAGAGTCTGGCAGATGAAAAAAAAAGTCATCATGTATTTAAAAACACACTTGAAATGATCAATTATAAAAAATAATAACCTATAAGTGCATTTTCAGAATAGGGATGTTAGGCACAGTGAAAAATGCATCCACATATGAGCATTTGGTGCATGAAGTACAATGTATAAAGTAGTAGGGCCCATAGCACATAAAACCCTCTTGAATATAGCACTTTATAAATTTAGTGTGTTTACAATAAAATTAGGACCAATGGGTGAGAAATTAAAAATAAAATAGTTTTGCAAAAAATGGTAATCAATTTTGATCTACTAATCAAAAGTTATTACACAATCAATTTCCCATCATTAATGACCTATTTTAATTAAATTTGAACAAAATTTTTAAATATTGATACAACCCCTCAAGTTGTACCTAGAAAATGCAATAAAAAAATTTCTTTTTAAAATAATTTAATTAACATTCATTTCATAGAAAAATACATTACAACATATCCAAACTATAACTGAGAATAATAGTACTTATGAATTCAAATACCTAATATAATACATATCTTATTACAACTCCAAAGAAAGTAAATACATTAGGACACAACCATGGCTGGTCCAATAATATAATTATTATTCAAGTATAACAAATATATATTATAATTACATTTATTTTAGACATTCAAACTTATACAATAAATAGATACTAAGCTCTCTAGAGCTTAAGTCAAACCAATTCGTGTATCGTTGATAATCTCAAGTATAGTTTCTAAGTAAGTACTACAGTAGGGAGGGAGAGCATCATTAGAATGCTTTTCCACACCAACCATAGACCAATGATCCCATGCATAATATCTTATCATGAAATGACCCTCCCTTCATGGATAGGTAGATAGAACAGTGCGAGAATCTAGAGAGATATGTTAGTACCCTATGTGCTATAAGATTTCTACTACATGATATGTATCATAAAGAAAACACATTTCTAACATGATATAACACAACATGAAAATCAAATATATGAAATGATAAATTTTATCTAACATTACTTTGGCCAAAATTTTTAAATAACATATGATCACTCGGATCGATCAATTTCATAACACACCATTTGATTGGATTATCTACATCCAAAATTGGTGCTGTTATCTAGGCTAGTGAAGTTCGTCTCACTACCTACTTAGCATCATTAATGCATAATTTTATGATATATATATATATATATATATTCCTCAAAGTTTCATTTAGATTTTACCTATACTAGGAATGGACAATCTTAATCATACCTTTTATCCATCAAATGCATAATGAAACTAAAACGTGTTATTTTCACATATATAAAAACATTTAACAAAACACAGTCCTTTCAATATCATACTATCTACATGTGATTTAAATAAGGTCCAATGTCTCAGTTTTCATAGGAAACATATTGAGAAACAACTACAGTTTCTGGATCTAGTCAGAACCAAGTTTAAATTGGTATTTACCTAATACAAGTGTGCCACTAATAATCTTCCTTTAAACAAAAGACCTAGGAATTTAATTTGTAATTCAACTTGCAATTTTTTATCCTAACATGTTAATTATATTTCTATGCTAAGCTTTATATTAATAATCTTAAAATATACTCATTCATATTTCAAAAATAAATCTCCCAACTTAAATAGAACCCATTCTACTTATTACAATTTTTCCAAATACGCTCCTCGGGTCTAAAGACCATACAAGTTTAACATATGAATTGGTTTTAAAAATAATTTTCTTCCCAGAACCATGAACCCCATTCTAATATCGGTAGTCATAATATAAATAAAGTGTTGCTCTTTATAATGCAGCCTGTAAATGAATAAAACTTGGTTGATAATTTTTTTTAGATGCTTCCCAAAAATAACACACAACCCATATTTATTATTTAATGTTACCAATATACATTCTTAAGCACTGATTAAAATTATCATAAATAAATAAATAAATTATGGATGCTATTGAAAAGTGTTTTAAAAAATCGTAGGCTACATATTTGTTATGCAGTCCTTAATGCAATTAAGATGCAAGTTAATGAATAAGACACAATCCATTATGACTGAAATATAAACCGTATAAATGAAATGTAGGCTAATTTTAGTGCAATGTTGGTCAATTTTAGTGGAACATAGTATTTTAAAAATAGACACTAGTCATGTAATTTATGACACTGGAAATTTTAATAATTGATACATAGTTCAAAGGGTAAAATGCAGCCAATGATAAGATGCAGTCACTAGAGTTAAAGATGTTGCCAGTTTTAATATGCAACCATACAAGGCACTAGCATATTGATACGTTGACTATAAATAAAATACATAGACCATATATAAGTGAAAATAATTCATCATAGGGGAACACAGACCTCAAAGGTAATACATAGACATAAAAAAAATGATACATAGGCCTATAAAAATAATACACAAGCTTAAATAACAATATGCAAACCAGATATAATCATCCAAAACCTAAATGAAAGAACGTAGCCTATAATGTTAACTTAGTCTATACATATTTTTTTAAAGCACTATCAAAATATTTATATGCATTTAAAAATAAGTGAAACATTGGTTTAAAAAAATGTAGATCTAATATAAGACGTTGCCTATAATGAATATCCAACTAGACGTATCCCAAGGATATTAGAAGCTATTTTAATAAACTATGGTGTTGGCTATAAAGGTATTTATTGGAATAAGGTTTGATAATATGCAGTCTATTGTGAATGAGATGTAGTCTACATATGTGGAACGCTTATATAAAAATTAAAATGTAGGTCTAAAATGAAACACAAGCCTTGCAAAGTGAAACACTGGTCATAATAGTGGAACCGAGTCTTTCTACAGGTTTTATCAATGATGTAATATTATATTTTATTCATATATATAAAACCAACCTGGAATTATTTGTAAGATGAATACACCCTTTTCACTTGCTTGTCCCAAACTCTCACAAATCTTTAGCTTCTTCTCTCCTTGTTTCCTTTTGTATCTTTTTTTTAAATTTTTCTTCCTTTATTTATAAAACTCTTTCCTTTCATTATGTTGTGCCATTCACCTTGCATGCTTTTTCTCTCAAAATTTACCCCACCATGTGTAACATCTTACTTTTCATAACTCAACTTTCATAATTAATATTAAAAATATTTTGATTTGTTTATTTAAAATCCAATGCCTTATTTCACATGTTATCTTCAACATAAGGCTAAGTTGACCATCTAAATAATAATATTTATTTTCTAACTTTAAATGTAATTTCATTCATGCATTTTCAAGACTAAATATAAATTGCATTAACTCAAGGTTAGTATTTTAAGATAATTTAAATTTCATGAAAAGTAATTAAAACAACTATAATTAATTATTTAACTAATAGATATTAAGTCAATAATTGCTTCTTAATTGTAAGATAATTGTATCTCCAAAACTAGTGTGTGTATGTGTAGCTTACTGAATATCACTATTTTAATAAGCTAAACATTCAAAGATGTTTTTAAGATGTTAAAATAGTTTATACACACAATAGAAATTAAATGTCTATTTTCTTGATTTATACTCAAAAATCAAAATGATTACATATAAAGAATCTAATGTAATCAAAAATAATATTTTCTTAACTACGCACTAACATTTTATGAATATATCATTTAAAATCTAATGTGCATGTGTGTAGGGTCACTAGCAATTCCTCTCTCATCCTCCCAATCATCCCATCTAGTCCATCCTCATTGATGATGCTTTCTCTCATCAAGCTTTGAGGGTAGGATCAATCCTACATCTACCTTGTAACAAGTAGGTAATTAATCTAAGTCATCATAAATATCAACCAATAATGTAAAACTAATAAATACATATCTAAAATATATAAAATAATAAAATATAATTATCACATCATGTATACTAATTAACAATATCACTTTTCTATTACATTGCATGTTATAAAGCTCAAATCAAAGCAATAATAATTAGTTAATAACCATATTAATATATAGATTCAAAGGTTATAAATTATAGGGTGAAATTGAGATATAACATCCTCCTTCATAAAACTAGTCATCATCTCGATGATACTTATTCAAATAATAGTTTTGAATATCAAAAGATTTTAATAAAATTTTAAAAACATAGTATCAAATCATGCAAATAAATGCAAAAACAACTTATAAAATTCACCATATTCTTCCTAAGTAGCACTATCTTTAGAGTATTGGTCCCACAAAACCTTATATTTTGGCACATCTCTATTACACAAAATAAGTTTGTATCAATTACTTTGATTGGTTCTACCATAACCACCCTAAGATCCAAAATCTGCCAAGCATTCCAATCCAAAACATGTGAAAGATCAATTATATACTTCTTAAGATAAGATACATGAAAAATATTATGTAATAGAGCTAGGGTGGTTGAAATGCAAGCCTATACGCAAAATGATTGACCACTTCTAACACTTTGAAGGGTCCCATAAATCTTGGTGATAGTTTTGTTGACTTTCCAAACTTAATCAAGCCCTTCTACATTGTAAATCGTAAGAACACTTTATCACCAACAAAACACTACCTATCTATCCTCTTTAGATCAGTGTGACTCTTCTATCTATCATTTGCCTCATCCAACCTCTACCTGGTTAGCTTAACTTGATCCTCCATTTCAAAAATTATCTCAAGTTCAAAGACTATCCTATCCTCTAACCTATCCCAATTGATTGGTGTCATGCACCTCGTTCCATACAATGCCTCAAAAGGTGTCATCTTCAAAGTTGATTGGTATGAGTTATTATATGCAAACTCAACTAATGAAAGATAATTTTCCCATTTATATTGTTGATCCATGTAATACAAATGTATAATATCCTCTAACCCCTGATTTACTTGCTCAGTCTGATCATTAGTCTCTGGGTGATATGCAATGCTAAAATTTAGATGTGTACCCAAAGATAAGTTTAGAGTTACCCAAAACTTGGAAGTCATCTTTAGATCACAATCTAAAATGATTTTCTTTGAAAATCTATGCAACATATACCTTTTCTTTACGAACCTCTTCGTAAGGGTAGGTGCATTATCTGACAAATTGCCTAGTATGAAATGAGTTATCTTGGTTAGTTTATCAATAATTACCAATATTATATCATTCCTACTCTATGAAATTGGTAACCCTTGGATGAAATCCATATTGATCACCTACCACTTCCACTATGATATATCATACATATATAATAATCTAGCCAGGTGCAAATGTTCAGTTTTCACTCACTGACATTCTAGATAGCATGACACAAGAGCTACCACATCTTTCTTGATTATCTTCTAGAAGTATAAAGGTCTAAGCTCTATCATGAGCTTAGTTACTTCTGGATGCCCCAAATATGGGGTATTGTGTAACTCCTTCAACACTGTGCTTCACATATTCTCTCGATCTGGTACACACATCCTCCCATTAAAATGTAGAAGATCATCACTCTCAATAATGAATCCTTTATACTAAGGATTCTGAGCATTGTCAAACAATTTTTTTCTAATATAATCATAGTATTTGTCTCTTAGTGATAACTTAACTACATGATCCCTGAAAGTACTTTTGATAATATCTACAATTGCTATATACCTTTTACAACTCAAAGCATCAATTACTCTATTCTCTTTACCTTTGATGTAATTTATATCAAAAGTCATAGTAAAAAAGAAAATCTAACCAATGTCTCTAATGAGCATTTAGATTTGGCTGGGTGAAGATATATTTGAGTCCTAATTTATTTATTTTGAGCTCAAATGGTTTTCCCAACCAATAAAGTTGTCAAATTTGCAAAGCATGAATAATTGCTACAATTTCAAGACCATGAAGGGAATAATTCACCTCATGAATTTTCATTTTCCTTGATTCAAATACCACTACTACACCATCCTACATAAGGACTCCACCTAAACCATCTCCTGATGCATCCATGATCACTAAAAACTGATCATCGAGATCAAAAACTCTCAACAGTGGTGATGATGTAAGTCTTCTTTTCAACTCCTAAAAATATACTTCATACTTCTCTAACTAGACAAAATTTTGGTTCTTCTGATGCAAGGAGGTAATTGGATTAGATATTTTGGAAAAGCTTGAAATGAACTTCCTATAATAGCCTACTACTCTCATGAAACTCCTTATCTCATGCACATTTCTCAGTGTTAGCCACTCCACAATGGCTCTTATCTTAGCTAGATATACATAAATACCATCCATAGATATAATATGCTTTATATATTGCACTCTCTCTTGGAAAAATATGCATTTGTACAACTTGCATTACAACTTATTCTTCTACAACCATTGCAGAACTAGTTCTAGATGTTGTAAATACTAACATTCACTCTTATAATAAATAAGAATTTCATCCAAAAATACCAAAACAAAGTTATCTAAATAATCTATGAACATATTTTTCATGAGATTTATGAATGCTACTAGTGCATTTATCAACCCAAAGGGTCACAACATGAACTCATAATGCTCGTAACAGGTTTTAAAAGTTATTTTTAGAATATCTTCATCTCAAATCCTCAATTGATGATATCTTACCATAAGGTCTATTTTTTAAAATACCATTGCTCTCCACATTTGATCGAAAATATCATCTATTCATGTTAGTGGATACATGTTTTTAATAGTTGCCTTGTTCAACATTCTATAATCAATGCAAAGCTGAATAGTACCATCCTTCTTCACAAAAACAACGGGTGTACCCTAAGATGATACACTAGGCCTAATCAACCCCTTTGACAATAGTTCCTAGAGTTGTGCCTTCAATTCAATCAATTTAGTGGTTTTCATTCTATATGGTGCCTTAGATTGTGGTTCTGATCTAGGTATGATGTTGATAGAGAAATTGAACTCACATTTAGGAGGCAAACCTAGTAATTCTTTCAAAAACACATCATGAAAATATCTTAAAAATGGGTAATTTTATAGAGATGGTTCCATAGGTTCTTCCACTTCATTTATTTTAATGATAAATTCTTGGAACCCTTTTGCTTGAGCTCTATTGAGTTGTATTATAGAAATTTGCCTAAATTATAACTCTCTCTTTTCACCCTAAATTTGTGTATGATTTCCAAGATCATCAAGATAGTCAACCTTTTTTAAATAGTAGTCAACATTGGCCTTGTGTTTAAAAAGCTAATTGAATCCTAGGATCACGTCATATGACTCTAGTAGTGCTACATATAGATCTACAATAGTTGTCAATTTAGGCAACTCAATTACTGCTTCAACTAGACACTTATCAACCATGACTTTAAAGTCATTACCATATTGTATTAACCATGCATTTTACATATATATAGTTTTTATAGAAAACTTTCTAAGCATTCTAAGAGTTATAAAATATTTATTAGCACATGTGTTAATTAAAACAAAAATTGGATGTTTAAACAAAATACCTGACAGCTCTATGGGTGATGCTTGAAATTCAACTTGTCGATTATCAATTGTTGCATGAATACACTGCTAAAAATTTACCTATTAAGAATTAGGACATTTATTCTTTGAATTGTCTTGAGTGCATTCATGATCATAACTATTTCCTTCACAATTGAAACAACTATCAGGTGAACCTTTCCTGTCAGTTTGTGGGTTTTCTTATAAACTACTTTTGGAGCCATTACCTGGTTTCCTATTTTTGGATCCACTATTGAATTTGGAATTTTGGTTATTGGTCTTCCCCTTAGATTCTCCACTCCTCTACTTCTAGTTATTATTCTTGAAATTTGTGTTAGAATTTTCAAAAAATTTCTTGAACTTTTCTCAGACCTGTACAAGAGACTTCAACTTTTGCTTCTACTTCACTACCTTCTCAAAGACCTAGTCCATGGTGGAAGGTCCATGAACATATACCTCACCACTGATTTAGGGTTTTAATCCCTTGATAAACTACCTAATTTTGAGCCTCTCATTAGCTTCATATTGAGGTGTGTACTTTAGAAGTTTGGTGAACTACTCCTAGTATTCATTCATCGATTAGTCTCCCTACATATTCTAGAAATTAGTGAACTTTTGATCAAAACAAAGTTGTGGTAGCCACTATGACATAAACAACATCATAAACTACTCTCAAGTTATGGTGGTCAAGTTAAGGTTCATTTCCATCTTGTTCACCCACCAAGTAGCCACCTCTCAAACCAATTGGTAAGCTCTCCAAATTGCTTTGGTGACTTTGGAGTAGTTTTGAATCTTAAAATACTTATTCATCTCAATCAGCCATGCCTCAACTCCATTACCTAGAATAATTCCATCAAACTTAGGTGGACTCATCTTTGATATATCTCTAGACAACTTTGCAACTACTTGAACCCTTATATCTTGTTGGTTTGCTTGCTCAATGGGGTAGTCAACAAGTACTTTCTGATTTTTTCCTCACTTTGATCATTAAATTCTTATTCTAGAGTTGTGATCCAATCCCCAGTATCATTCATGGCTACAAGAATATGATCTAACTTTGTTGAATGGTCAATGACAATTATGTTAGGATCATTGGGAGGGTTATTTTTATTGACATACAAAGGACCCTCACCCGATGATCTAGTTTGCACCATTATTCTTTTTCAATGAAAATAATAATACAAAAATATTAGCATACTCATTAAGTCCTAAAGTTTGAGCCTAAGCTCTGATACCACATGATATAACCCCTCATGTTGTACTTAAAAAATGTAGTAATTTTTTTTATTTTTAAAATAATTTACTTAACATTCATTCCATAGAAAAATATATTACAACATATCCAAATTATAACTAAGAATAACAGTACTTTTGAATTCAAATACCCAATATAATATATATATTATCACAACTCCAAAGAAATTAAATACATTAGGACACAGCCATGACTTGTCTAATAGTACAACTACCATTCAAGTATAACAAACATATATTATAATCACATTTCCTTTAGGCATTCAACCTTATACAATAAATAGATACTAAGATATCTAGAGCTTGAGTTGAACTAACTCATGTATCATTGATAATCTCAAGTGTAGTCTCCAAGTAAGTATTGCAATGGGGAGGAAAAGCATCATCCAAGTGCTTTTCCATATCAACATGGACCAATGATCCCTCACACAATCTCTTATCAGAGAATAGCCCTCCCTTCATGAATAGATAGATAGAATGGTGTAAGAATCTAGAGAGACATGCTAGTACCCCGTGTGCTATAAGATTTCTATTACATAACATGTATCATAAGGAAAATACATTTCTAACATGATATCACACAACATGCAAATAAAACATATGAAATGACAATAATTATCTAACATTACTTTGGTCAAAGTTCTTAAATAACATACGATCACCTGGATCAATCAATTTCATAAAACACCACTTGATCGGATTATCTACATCCAACATTGGTGCTACTGCCTAGACTAGTGAAGTCTGTCTCACTACTTGTTTAGCATCATCAATGTAGAATTTTATAATAAACATATATATAGCATTATATATAACTCAAACATTCATTCAGATTTTTCCTATACTAGGAATGGACAATCTTAATCATACTTTTAATCCATCAAATGCATAATGAAACTAAAATTTGATATTTTCACATATATTAAAACATATAAAAAACATAGTCCTTTTAATATCATACCATCTGAATATGCTTTACACAAGGTCCACTTTCTCAATTTTCATAGGAAACACATTGATAAACAACTACAGTTTCTAGTTCTAGTCAAAACCAAGATTAAATTGGTATTTACCTAATACAAGTGTGCCCAATAATAATCTTACTTTAAAGAAAAGACCTAGGCATTTAATTTTTAATTAGACTTGCAAGTTTTTCTCCTAACATTTTAATTATATTGCCAATATGAGTTTTCTATTAATAATCTTAAAATATACTCATTCATATTTCAAAAAGAAATCTCCCAACTTAAATAAAACCCATTCTACTTATTGTAAATTTCTTGTTATTTTTCCAAATACACTCCTCAGGTCTAAAGATCATAAAAGTTCAACATATGAAATGGTTTTAAAATTAAATTTCCTCCTAGAACTATCAACCCAATTCTAAAATTGAAAGTCAGAATATAAACAAGGTGTTGCTCTTTATAACGCAACTTGTAAATGAATAAAACTCGGTCTATAATTTTGTTTAGACGCTTCCCAAAAATAACATGTGGCCCATATTTATTATTTAATGCTACCAATATACATTCTTAAGCACTGATCAAAATTCTCATAAATAAATAAATAATGGATGTTATTGATAAGTGTTTTAAAAAATCTTAGGCTACATATTTGTTATGCAATCCTTAAGGAAATTAAGATGCAGGTTAATGAATAGTAGATAGTCAACTATACCTGAAATGCATACTGTATAAATGAAATGTGGGCTAGTTTTAGTGGAACATTGGTCAATTTTAGTGGAACATAGTCTTTTAAAAATAGACATTGGTCATGTAATGTATGATGTTGGTAATTTCAATAATTGATACATAATTCAAAGGGTAAAACACAACCAATGATAAGATGCAATCACTAGAGTTTAAGACGTTGCTAACAGTAATACACAACCATACAAGGCACTAGCATATTGATAGGTAGATTGTAAATAAAATATGGAGACCATATATAAGTGAAATGCATTTCATCATAGGGGAATGTAGACCTCAAAGGTAATACTCAAACATAAAAAATGCTACACAAGACTATAAAAACAATACACAGGCTTAAATAATAATACACAAACTAAATATAATAATGCAAAAACTAAATAAAAGCACACATCCTATAATGTTAACTCAGTCTATATATTTTTTGTTAAAGCACTACCCAACTCTTTATATGCATTCAAAAATAATTGAAACATAGGTTTAAAAAAACATATATCTAATATAAGAAGTTGCCTATAATGAATATCTAACTAGACGTATCCCAAGGATGTTAGATACTATTTTAATAAATTATGAAGATGGCTATAAAGGTATTTGATGTAATAAGATTTGATAATACCTAGTCCATTGTGAATGAGACGTAGTCTACATATGTGGAATGCAAATATAAAAATTAAAACACAAGTCTAAAATGAAATGCAAGCCTTGCAAAGTGAAATGTTGGCCATAATAGTGGAACACAGTCTTTCTATAGGTTTTATCAATGATGTAATATTGTATTTTCTTCATATATATATATATATATATATATATATATATATATAATGTAGAACCAACCTGGTATTATTTGTAAGATGAATACGCCCTTTTTCCCTTGCTTGTCCCAAACTCTCTCACAAATCCTTAGCTTATTCTCTCCCTATTTCCTTCTTCTGTATCCTTTTTCTATTTTTTCTTCTTTTATTTATAAAACTCTTTTCCTTTCATTATGTTGTGCCATTCACTTTGCATGCTTTTCCTCTCCTAGTTCACCCCACCATACGTAGCATCCTACTCTTTATAACAACTTTCATATTTAATATTAAAAACATTTTAATTTATTTATTTAAAATCCAACACCTTATTTCCCATGTTATCTCCAACATAAGGCTAAGTTGACCATTTAAATAATAATATCTATTTTCTAACTTTAAATGTAATTTCATGCATGCATTTTTAAGACTAAATTTAGATTACATTAACTCAAGGTTAGTATTCTAAGATAATTTAAATTTCATGAAAAGCAATTAAAATAACTATAATTAATTATTTAACTAAAAGATATTAAGTCAATAATTGCTTCTTAATTGCATGATAACTGTTTTTCGAAAACTAGTATATGTATGTATGTATATAGCTTACTAAATATCACTATTTTGATAAGCTAAACATTCAAAGACATTTTAAATATGTTAAAATAGTTTATACAAATAATATAAATTAAATTTATATTTTCTTGATTTATACTCAAAAATCAAGATAATTAAATTAAAGGAATCTAATGTAATAAAAAACAATATTTCTTTAATTACGCACTAACATTTTATGCATACAGTATTTAAAATCTAATGTGAGTGTGTGTAGGGTCACTAACAATTCTTCTCTCATACTTCCAATCATCTCATCTAATCTATCCTCTCTGATGGTGCTCTCCCTCGTCAAGCTTTGAGGGTAGGATCAATCTTGCATCCACCTCACAACAAGTAGGTCATTAGTTTGAGTCATGCATAAATATCAGCCAATGATGTAAAACTAACAAATACATATCCACAATGTACAAAATAATAAAATACAGTTGTCATATCATGTATAATAAATAACAATATCATTGTCTTATTACAATATATGTCATAAAGCTCAAATCAAATCAATAATAATTAGTTAATAACCATATTAATCCATGGATTCAAAGGTTATAAATCATAAGGTGAAATTGAGATGTAACAAATGATCCAAAGTATACAAGGAAAACATATCCTTATAACCACTCATTAGAACCATAACGAAACACCAAACCTCTTCAAGACAATGTTAAGTCTCACCACTTTGCCTAAACACACATATGAGCACTTTAAAAGAAAAACAATTTCTTTTTAGGGCCAAAAATTAAAAAAGAGACTATTGGGAAAAAGAAAGCTATTTTAATTAAATTAAAAGATGTTTTTATTTGTTGCTGAGGAAGATTTAATAAAAACATGATTAGGGCAGAATTAGGTTTTTCATCATTTGAATTTGTAAAGAGGAAAGAGATGGAGAGGCTTTGCCATGAGGGAAATCTCCAGCAAGTAAGAAAAACATGTCCATAAGCGCAACCATTATTAGAGATGGCCATCATGAGAGGTTTTAGTTACTTGAACACACCAAATCTATCATGAGAGGAGCACACACAGGTCTACAAAAATGTATTTCATTAATGGAGGTCTGTTGATTAGAAAGACTCCAGGGTAAAAAATCTACAAAACAAAAAACCTAGAGTTGCAGGTGGGTGATGCTATTTTGAACACTTGGGCAGTAGATCTGTTAAAAGTGGGAGATGTTGTTTAGATACAGGTACAGAGTAGAACATAATAAAGCACAAGAAATACACACTTCAATTGCTCAATCAAGCCTCCCTCTACCTAAATTTTTGTCACAAGCTGTGTGCATAATAAAGTAAATGAAGAATATCAATGAACTACAAATACTACAAGCTCACTATCAAAAAAATGCAACCATGGAAAGTTTAAGATTATATATGGCATAGTCTGGATGCGTTGAATCCAAAATAATAATAATTAGGTCGTGTGATGGCAGTTTGGGCTTGTTTAATGAGAATGGTGACTTTAAAGTGCAACAGAACATTGTAGACCAGATAAAATCTATGAAAACTAAGAGAAAACATCTTCATGATGAGGGAGACCAAATGGAGGGTAATGAGATGTGGAACAAGCCATGAGAGGGCTTTCACCAGCATGCAATGGTAGTGGACAGAGCTACATGGATGGTGAGCTAGGATGAAGCCAGTTTGTTTCTTCTTCCATGCAAATATTGCCTTTTTACATGCAACACATTATCATTGTCCTTTGGTTTTTTTTTTGACATCAATCCTGCACAGAAAACAATAAATACATATAAATTTGTATGAGAGATCCTGAAACTAGCAAGGAAACATTTTTTTTGATTTAAGCCCTTTTAACACAGATTAAGAAAATCCAACCAATCCCCAACAAAAAAAATAGCAAAACATTTTTTTTACTGACTAATGACTACATGGAGGAGAGATCTAATACTATGAAAGATTTTGGAATATTATTCATCCAAGATCTCTCCAATAAGCCATTACCACAGTGATGAAGCTAATGCATTGCACACAGAATAAATTGACTATATTCTACAAAATAGATTATACAATGCTGAGATTCTCTATTATCTTACGATAGACTAGTGAAGAGGAATATATAGGATAGGGAGAGTTAACTCACAGGAGAACTCATGGTGGAACAGAGTGTAACTCACTGTGGAAATCATAGAACTCATAGTGCCATTTAGTTGAAGTCTAAGTGGAACTCACCCACTTACACCTAAGCAAACTAAAGCTATATGTGTAGGGACAATCCATTCAATAAATAAATGGAATAATAAATATCCTACACCAACAGCTACAACATTGTCATTCAATGATCGTTATATAAATGGGAATTATAAGTCTTCAATATGGCAGTTGTAAACTCCATAGAGGAATATATAACAATGGGGATGGTACCTAATTTAAGATAAATCAAATTGCCATAGCGACTAGAGAAAGTATGCAGATATTGGTAGGGATTCGAACCCAGGTCTAGTAGACTACTCAAAATTTGCATTGCTTGTGTTCGTGGTGACATTTTTTTCTTTCCTCCATTCACTAAATGAATAGAAATTAGCACAATTATTAGAAATAAAATAGTTGTTTTTAGTGTTACTGAGAATGAGAATGAGAATGGAAAAGATATATATATATATATATATATATATATATATATATATATATATATATATATATATATATATATATATATATATATATATATATATATTAGATTATACAAGTGGCGTCTTTCATTGAGGAAACCTTTCCATTTTTTGTCTAATTAGTTTTGAAGTTGTCTAATTTAGTTTTATATAGATAACATATTTATCATGTTTATCTAATTTGTTTTAGACTCGTCTAAATTGACACATGATGCATTCTATACATTTTTTGAGGAGTTGTTTGATATTTAACATATGTTTTTATTGAGATGACACATGTTTCAATCATGTATTAGGTAACTGAAACAATTTGGTGGAATCTATAAATTAAATTGACAGATGTGGCATGTTACTTAAGTTTGCATGTGTATCTTCCTAAGTTTCTTCGAGTCTATCACCTAGAATACCATGTCATTGCCTCAAAGTATCACCACCCAACTCATCTTCAAATATTTTACCACTTTCATGTTTTGTATGCCCTTTCCCTTATCCACTGCTTGGCCATTGCTCCACCTCACTGTAAAGTGAAATGCCTCTTCACCATAAAAATCATTGTCACATTGTATGAAGGAACACACCACCTCATTTTCCACCATCGCCTTCACTAAAAAAATCATATTAATGTTTCTTAATGCTTCGTGCATAAAACGTGAGATGGGGTCAATGATTGTGGGTTTCAAGTGAGATATACCTTCTATTTTACACCCTTTTGATTTACACAACCCCACGTCACCAAAACATCAAGTCGCATCCCTTTTGGTGTAACTTGCACCTTTTGGGCAACTACTAGTATATTGTTATGTAATGTTCAACAATTGTTAATATGAAGGTAATACCTTTCCCTACCTCTCACTTTCTACATGTTTTGGATTGAAAGTATACAAATATATTTATTAATAAAAATAAACACAAATACATTTTGAATTTAAAAAAATTGGGTGATAAGATATTCATATTAATGTCCATGAAAGGTTAAAATTGATTTATGGGACTGTAAAAGTACAATGTAAACTAAAGAATGGAGAATGCAAGTGCAACTCTAGCAAGACCAAAAACTAAAAAGGACATGCATCCATTAAAATATGAGAAATATGCTTCATAAATTGCCCTAGATCTACAATCTTGTCATGGGGTCACTTCCTACTCAGTCTTGAAAAAGAAATAAGGTGAATAAAAGAAGCAATCATCCAGAGACAGAGTATTGTGGAAGCAAAGTCTCTAGCCAAATGTTGGTAAAATTTAAATATCTTTCAAAAGAAAAAGGCAAGCATCTCTGATCCTTGTAAGCCATGAAGATCTGGAGAGAGTTATGCGATTCTCTAAATAAGCAAAAGAATTGTTCGTTGATTTCATACTAAGGAGAACATCTAAATACAAAATGATCATCTATTTTAATGTCCATAGAACAAATATGGCAATACGATGTAGAACCAAAGAATATGGTGATTTGGTTCTATCCGAAGGTGGTGTGAACAACTCTAAATTATGCCAAGGAACCCCCCAAATTAGAAGATAATTGAATCCCAATTTGTCTTTGAGGTTGGAAGAGAACTGTAACTTAATGTTGATACTTTAAGGAACGAGCTTCCCAAGGCTCTATTTATTTGGAATGAGGGTAGGCTCTATAGATATCATATTTGATACCCATATTCATCTCCCTTTTGGATACATCTACATCATCAATTAAAAAATTATACACAAAAAAAGTTTCTATGTCAATATCTACAAGACCTAGTAGAGCGGAAGTCCTAATACACCAACTAGAGTTGTTGGCACATTGTGCTCACTGTGTAGAGGATTTAAATGCTTGAAAAAGGTACTTCAAGACATCAACAAAAGAGTTGGTCATTTGTCTAACCTTGTGTGTCATAATCACCACTTGAAGTATCACAACAATAATAAGAAAGGATGTACCAAGTTTAAAGTAAATGATGTTTTGAGATGCTTGCATTAAATAAAAGTAAGCACTCTTTCAATTTTATTGGAATGCTTCACATTATATTAAGAAAAAAAAAAATGATTACAGAAAATTGTGAAGTGAAGCAGCGGGACACATTATGACTTAAACTCCCTCCTAAAGAAACATCTCGATTTCGAAATAAAAAATCAACTAATCAAAACACGATCCAAAAAACTATATATAACCAAAACAATTTTTTACGCACAAATTACAGCTTCAAAAAGTGAAAGCGGAAGATCAACTTTCCTAAAATAAAAACTGCACATTTGAATACCCTATAAATAATAAATAAATATAGCAAGTAAAGGATCACATTTCAAAAGTCCACACAAAAACATTAAACCCGAGAAATAACCAGAGAGGAATAAATAAGCAACCAAGGACCATACAAATGTCCAAACAAGGGAAAAAGAGTATCTAGAAAGAATTCCAAGGAATCTTATAAAAGTAAATGCGCGTCCAATAGAAGCACTGACGCATTAATTAATAGGAGGCAGCGTCATACATTGCACGGTGTACCCTCTTTTCTATGGGCAGGTCAATACAATATGTACCAACTTTGTCGGCAAAACTTACCTATCATTGATTTTTAAGGCACGAGTATTTTTGGGTTTTCATGCGTAAGGAACTTTATTTTGTCATCCTTAATTTGGTAAGACTGGTACTTTTCTTTGGAATTGGATCGTCACCGACACACAAATGGCCAAAAATATAAATTTCTATCACTTCACTTATTTATTAAAATCGTCTACACAATAAAATAATAATAGAAATCATTGGGGCCCTTTCCAGTGGGCTACTTTTGAGCCATAGAGAGCACCAAAATCAAGAACCCTCATATTAATTGGTCTACATCCCATTGACAATAGAAATCTTCCACAACACCTTACTAGTGTTTCTTCCAAGTCCATGCTCGTAGACAAACATGCATATTGGACTCTTAACGGCTTGCTTTAAGCTTTCTATCAAGTCTCCCAAGGATATTATTGGCATGCCATATAGTGACCCTTCTAAATGTATAGTGACACATGGCCTCAAAGAATATAATTGAGTTTTTTAATGCTAGTGAGGGAAACTTCACATGCTCCATCATATTGGATTGGTCCTTTGAAATCATGGGCTTTATCATCATAGGATTGGCCATGTGAAATCATGGGCTTTATCATCATGAGAGTACAAGAAACCATATGTCCTAAGGTTGTAGTAAGAATCTTTTCCCATTTCATATAGGATGATGGTGTCTTACATTTCTTTTGTCCACAAATTTCCTTCGAATCGATTTATTATGTGCTTCTTGCCACAATAAAGCTCCATTAATTATGTTGTAGTGATTATTATATAGCTCTATAGAATTCATTAAGCATGTTTTACTAATGTGCAAATCTAGGCCATGTGAGGAATGTGATTAGATTCATTCAAGAGGGGTAAATTAGTAAATTATTCTTTTAGTTTTAAAAGAGAAGTTCATTTTTTCTACATTAATTGTCTTTTCTTTAATTGTATATTAATATGAGTGGGTGACAATGGCAATGCACATTAGATGTAATATAATACCATTTGGCAATGCCACATGGTAATATATAGGTCTGTAAATAGTGACACTTTCCTTGCAAAATGCTTTTCACATCTTGGATTGATTTTATTCCCGCTTTTACTCCCATTAACAATGCATATGAACATCAACACTTGCAAAAGTCCATTACAAATTATAACAAAATGTCTATATTGGGACATTTAATTTGTTAGGCTTTTGCCCTTCCAAAATATGTTGATTGTGAGTGCACATATTTCAAAAACTAACTAAATATACAACTTAGATTCCATCATAGTAGAAATGGTTACCAAACACAATCCCTTCTCTCTCAGAACTACACTTTCCACTTCAGTATTATCTCTTATAACTTCTACGACATGGTTGTCCTTGTTCTTACCATTTCCTTCAAATCCCTAAAATCTCAAGGGAAAAGAATATATTCTATATCAATGTCTTATCTTAAAGTTTATACATATAAAAATAATCTAAACATTTTGATCACCATGAGTTATATATCAGTACATATAAAATACATATACCATTATTTAATCTTAAGATCCATAATCTCAACAACAATAAATATATTTTGAAATACCTATAAAAGAATACAAAAGATTGTGATTACAATGTTCTTCTAAATTATTTATGCTTTGTAATGAATAATAATGTCCACCTATAATCAAATAACTCAAATCAACTATCAAACAATAACAAGTACCCAAACCGGTAGTTCAGAAATCAACTAGAGCAATCAATGAGAGCAACACAGAGTGCAATGTTGCTCATGTGAGTTATTGTCTTCAAGAATGGAAGAATACTAGGTCGGGCAAGAATTGATTATTAGGGTGGGTTCAAATCTTAGTGTCATGTTGTATAAAGACTGTGGAGCACTGACATAACACTGGGATTCCACGTGCCTTATATTTTGACATATTTTTGCCATTTCCAATGAATTTCACTATGTCAAATATTTTGATAAGGTTGAGTGTTAGCATCAAACTTACTTGTCACATAAGTATTATATATAATATTTTGTGATTATGTAGCACATCAATCATGTACACTTGAAAAACTCAAACCTAGATTGTTTCTCTTAGTTCTACACATGCCTTGCTTCCGCAAGCCTTGCATCTACATTATCTTATGCTCCTTGGCCTATCTCTTAGTCCAAATAGCCTTGTATTGATGACAAAAATATCCTATCTTGACTAGAATGTTTAAAATGTACTTATCTTACATCTCTATAAGTTTTAAACTTGTACCTAGTTTTCTACTCCCTAGACACTAACATCTGGGCCAAACAATAGTGTCAACATTACTATCTTGGCCCAACACAAGTGTTTACTTCCATAAAGCCATCCAATTTACAAATTAAATGTATTCCTGGTTGGCCTAAGTGCTTTAATGTGAGTTATCTTCCAATAGGATTGGTATAAATACAATATCAACCCTCACTCATTCTTCACCTAGCAATCAGACCAAAGAGACCAAGGCACTTATCAAAATCACTCTATCAAGAATTCAATCAACTAAAACTTCCCTATTTCCACACCAATCATAAGTACACCACATATATAGGTCATAAGTACTAAAGGAGCAGTCATAAAGTCATATTTACCAAGTTACAAGCGAGGTCACTATTGTACTTGCATTACACACAGTACATGATTCACACATAAGCCAACACGTAGGGAAGAACTACATGAGTCTAAGGCCCTCTTCTGGAGTATTGGATATATAGGTAGTGCCCTTGACAATGGGGTCATTGGGGTCAGCTCGATACCATGTGACCACTAACCCATTTTCCCTTAAGGTCACATTGAATATGGAAAGCTATGGTTTTATCATTTCATGAGAAGTGATAGTCAATGACCTAGATTTCAATGAACTAAAGCAAAGGAAAATCCAAACCCAAAAGCATCCATGTGGTCACTCCTATTTCAATAGATATTTCATACAGGACACTAACATCAAACATAGATAATAGTGTCGATGCAACCATCCAGGGTTGATGTTACTATCTAAAGAGACAGAGGCACTAGATCTAGAATCAATTGATTATTCCACAACAATATTACCATTTAATTTTAGTATATTCTAGATTTAATATTGTATTAGAATTAGAACAATCTAAGTATCTCACCTCTTTATCATTTTATATCCATAGCTTAACTGTACTTTCCATTAATAGCCTATTCTCATTTTAATAAATTTAGTATATGGTATATCTAAGTTTAACATTTAATTAGCATGTTGTAGATATGAATTCATCCTTGTGCCTTATCATTTATATATTTTTAACCCTATATACCTCAATAAGATCCTTATCCAAATTAAGGTTAAACATTTGGTGAACCTAATCTTTGAATATCAAACCCTAGGTCAATTAGGGTTTTTTTATTTTTTTGATTGCTGTACTTTGTTTCAAATTTTAAACTTTTTATTTGTGAAGCAATGGAAAATGTTAGTGCAAAAAACCAATTCGAAATGGAATATCAAGAAGCATTGATTACTCATCTCAATAATAACAAGGGCTTAATAGTTGCATTTTTGTATGTTACATGAGAAGAAATAAGTAAACAAGATAAAACCAAGGCTACCTCACCTAGTAATGGTGAATCTTTAGAAGGTACTATAAATAAACCCGCACTTATCAATCCACCAACATCTAATGGGGGCATGGATTATTTGTTTACACCTTTATTACCTGAAATCACTATTACTACATCTACTATGTAATTACCCATTGTTTCAACACAAATACTGATTTCAATGCCTATTACTACTCAAAACATGTTTTCATCCCCTTTGGTGATTACTCAACTTGCTAATCTAACTCCCACTAGATTCACAGTTCAAACACTCCTTCAAGTCATAAAGAACTTAGAGGACAAGGTTACAAACATTGAACAAAAGGCTTCAAAGTCTTCACATGCTATAGATTCACAAGATGTGTTGCATATCCCTCTTACACTTGAAATCTCTTTGCACCCTTTGCCAATTGGAAGTTTTGCACCTGAGTTCACATTTATAATGGCAAGGGTGATCCCAAATAATATCTTTGAACATTTTATGTGGCTTGCCTTGATTATGCTTCTAATGATAAATTTTTTACCAAATTATTCCCAAGGATCCTCAAAGACTATGCTTTGAGGTGGTTTTATGATTTACCTCTCCAATCTGTGAAATCATTCAAACCTCTTGTAGATCTTTTTTTGGCACACTTTTCTATTAACATTATTGAAAAGGTTTCCTATGCTCAAATTACAAAGATCAAACAAGGAACCAATGAACCTATCAATGATTATGTCTTGAGGTACAAGACAATGCTAACCAAAATGACCAATCCTATGGCAGACAAATAGTTGCAAGACATTCAAGTAAAGTTTGCTTACTCCTTTACATGATTCCATTATTTTCAACAAGTTTCAATTTTTATATGAATTATGCCATGTTGTACAAGACCATGAAATGAAGATTATTTCATTGAATAAGCTCGAATATGTAGTAAACACATCAGCTGCATCTACATCTAGTACTAAATTTATGATCAAACTAAGTTAAAAATCTCAAACCTCCTGAGCCTAAAATTAAACAACCACCATAGTTAATATAGTTTCACAATAACCTAATCATCTTTTTTTAATCTAATACATCAAGGAGACAATTTGCATGTTTACTTGAGCCTCTTGTTTCATTACTCTCATGGTTGATAGAGTGTCATTTTATATCTCTCCCTCTTCCCATAAATGTTGAAATAAATAGACCTCTACCTAAAGGATATGATGCAAATGTTTATTATGAATATAACCAAGGCCTTGATCATTTTACAAACAAATTTTTTACCTTGAAGCATAAGATCTAGGACCTCATCGATGACCAAAAGATTACATTTGATGATCCTTAAAAGGAATCAACTTCATAACCTAGTGATCACCATAAGCAAAAGATATTTAATAGTTATTTGTAAGATCATTCTAAAAGGGATCCATAAGTCCAAATGACATATGATGCACATCATCCTCCATATAACTATGGACACCCACTAGATGGGGTGGTATTACTTACATGAGACATATAACTCTTATGGTTAAAAAACTTACCATTTCCTTTGATGATAGAGAAATTAAGGATGATGACTCTGATCTTCATTCTCTATTCATTCAAGCATACTTTGATAAACACCCCATATGTAGTATTATGATTGATAATGGTGCAAGTGAAAATGTTTGAACCATGACATTACCTACACACTTGGGTTATACTCATCATGATTTACACCCCTCTACTAGATTAGTTAGAGCATTTGATGGGACCTCCCAAAAGGTTTTTGGCAAGATTGATCTACCTTTATAGGTTAGTTCCACACATGTGGTTACCACTTTCTCAGTTATACCTTCTATACACATCTTTGACATGTTGTTGGGATGACCTTAGATACATAATCTTTGAGAAGTACATTCTATAGTGCATGGGTGTGTTAAGTACATTCATGCCAATCAGGTAATTGTAGTTTCTAGTGTTCAATATGAGCATCCTATTGAACAAGATAAATTCATACCTGAGAAGTTAATTATCAAGCTTGTTAAGGATAATCTACCATAAAAGGGTAAGCAACAAGAAATCCTCTTTGCTAAGGAACTAATACTTGAGAGACCATTACATTAGAGACAAACAGTGGGTTCCACAAAATCCTCATCTTCTACGCACCATATTCAGATATCCAAAACACCTACATGTTCCTTCTATTATTATTCCAAATAAACCATAGAATACATAGAGATGGGTGCCACACACCCCTATTCATTTTATTGGTACTTCATGACCTCAAAGTCCTATTATGCATACATCAAGCATGGCATATACTAAAATGACATATATTTCACTTATACATCTTCCTTGGCAGTACAACCAATTTCTTGCACTAGGTGTAGAGTGGGGAGATACCTATGATCATCCTATGGATGAGATCATAAGATGATCTTGTCTTTTCATAAAATATAAAAAATACCAAAAAAAAAAAAAGATTCAAAAAATAATTCAAATTAGTTTTCAGCACCTACATGTTCTATTAGCTCCTTGGAATCTATGTGTTAGTTCCATGTTGAGGGCTAATATATCATTTAATCCTACATACACACATACCAGTATACATAGATACATGATTCTATGCACTTATGGGTGTTGGGATTTCCCTATACTCACATCACCAAGATGTTGGGCGCATCCATATTCTATGATCATTATACACACAGGTTATATGATTTGATCATCGCTCTACACTATCATGCTTGAGCTTACATTTGTACTTACATATGCATTTTACATGATTATATCTTACACAGGGTAATTCATATGTTATGCACTTGACATTTTTTGTTAAGACATTGGATCCATGGGCCATGTAGACACTAGAAAATAATACAAATGATTCTAGATGTCGCAACACACCCCTTTCGACCCCTTGACCCCCCTTTGGTTAAAAACATTTTTTAACCCCCTTAATGACCCATTTACCCCCTACCCATATTTAGCTAAATTATTTATTTATTTAATCTAATAAAATTCTATTTATGCCTCACCTTGAGACCAAGTCCATGGCTAACTTATCACCACCTTGCCCTAAAATCATTTCCTACCCTAACATTTAAGTCCTAACCTCATAAGACCATTTCTTGCCCTACTATTTACTCCCTAACCTCTCTAGACTATTTCTACCTACATGACCATACTCTCTTAAACAAAATCAGACCATTTCTAATGGTCTTAACTACCAAAGGTAAGTGCAAAACACTATTTTTGGCAAGTTAGACCTATTCTACCATGATTGATGCCAGTCATCCCTCGATCGATGTCGATTGACCAGAACTGACATTGATTATTTAAGTCTACCCATGACCTTTGCTCAAGAGGTTGAACAAGTTAAGTTTGAGTGTGAGTAATCATTTTATTATGAACTTGTGCGTGAACCAGAAATCAAAGACTTTTCAAAATCATATAGGAGCTGCACCATTGATAATTAAAGGTTTTAGCATTGTTACATTATCTAGATTCTTCTAGGTCTCCATCCAGGTTCTCTTAACCTGCCATATACTTTTAAGCCAACACTATTGCATCAGATAAGTACTTTTTTATTATTTAATCAATTTCAAGGTGTCTTATCTTAGCATTTATTGTCTTTAGTATCTTCATACCTTCCCTATAGCCTCAAATACCTGTGTTGAAGTTATGCACTTCAACACCCCTTTGCCATCCAACACCCATCAACCTTCTACACTCTTTTAGCCCAAAACCTTTGTTTGAACATTCTTGAGATTCATTCCCACCTTCATGAGCCTATCCCAACCTTTTAATAGCCCAAAAATTCTTTAGAATTCTCACAATATCCAACCTTTCCACTAAAGTTAAAAACTATATTTTTACATAGTGACTGACGTTGATTCTGCCTAACTGATGTCAATCCATAAAAGACCAACATCAATCTTTGTGTAAAATTTTATCCCTAAAATATAAATCTAAAAATCACCATTTTAACCCATCAAAACATATTTTTCTCAATCCCTATCATAACATAGTATGATAATACAACAACCAAACCTGACCATTATCACCTTAATATTTATTCTATGCAAATTAGTTTAGTTTGTTTCAAGAGGAATATGCATTTTTAAAGTATTTTATCATTCATTTAAATTAATTTCTTATTTCTTTTCTCAATCATTTCTTATCAGCATCATTTGGACTTAACTTGTTTTAACAAATGGGTTGACCATCCTAAGAAGTTTCATACTTCTAGGAGCTAGCATTTTCTAGGCAACCCACTTACCAACCATTATAATCCAAATTTAATTTGAGTCTTATTTGATTTATAGGTCATTCCTCCCCAACCAAAGAGGAGTAATCATGATGTCTGGATCAACTGAGTGCACAACCACATTAGTTCATCTGCAATCAAAGAGGAGTAATCACAATATATGGATCAACAGAGCACACAACCACATCCAAGTTCACCTACACCTTCCCCCTTTATTTAGTTTTACTTTTTTTCAAAAATAAAAGAAAATGATCTAAAAATCCAGTGAAATAGGCCACTATGACATGTTTATGTCATTTACTTATGATTTTCTTTTATGTACTTCCTTGAGTGTATTTTTTTTTGATTGTCTTGCTTGTTCGATCATTTAAATATGCTCTATTGTATGTGGCCCTTGTGCCTATGTATTCGTTCATTGACATTTGCATATGCCATTATTATTGTATGGACATTTGAATATGTCATCCTTGCTTTCTTGGACATTTGAATATGTCATTACTTATTGTATAGATATTTGAATATGTCATTCATTACTTAGTGGACATTTGACTAAGTCATGTGTATTTGATTTTACAACATTTGAACCTGCTCCTTGTTTGCGGTCTCCTTAGACCATTGCTTGTTGACTTGCTCTTGTGTGTTCTTATGTGTGTGCTTGTTTAACTATTAAGCTTCTATCATTACTATATAAACATTGCCATGATATTTATCATGCATCTTAGGCTTACATGTGATCAAATTGGTTCTATGCACTTCAATGATACATTTACCTAGACAAAGTTCCTTATATATGTTACATGGTTCAATCACAAAATATACAACTATATGGTTATCTTCTTCCTTTGAGATGAGGAAACTACCGAGTAATAATTTTACCTCACCTCAAAGGGGGGCATATTTGTGGGATCATGCTTGGGAATCATGTTCTCCACACTTAACATAATTATTTGATTTAGTGGGGGCATGCTTTGGAAGCATGTTCTCCACACTCATTCAATATTTGGTACTTACACCAGTTTATAGATTTAGTCGAGGCATGCCACCATGACATGGCTTCCACACATTCAAAATTTTCATATTCAATGGGGGGCATGATTTGGAAGCATGTCTCTCCACATTTATTCATCACATGGTACTTATATCACTTCACAAATTCAATGGGGGAATGATTTGGAAGTATGTTCTCCACAAGTATTCAGTATTTAACATCTCCAATTTATATTGGGGGTATATTTTGAAAAAATTCCCTCCACATTGATACTTATTAAAATTTCAGATTTTCCACATATATATTGGGGGCATGCATTGGAAGTATGTCCTCCACACATTCACAATTATCCAAATTGGCAAGAGTATATAGTTATATGATTCTGATTCATAGTTATGGTGAAATTATATACTTGGTACCATTATTATACATAGTTTCAACATGAGACATATCTAGGGTCCATATGATATGCAACATGTGCCAATATTTCAAAATCCAAATAAATTTTAGATTCCAAAACCATTGCATGTATTGATACCCCACATAATTTTAAAAACTTTAGTGAATCAATCTATTACAATATTTGCTTCACCTTTTAGTAGGGTTGAGGTGATCAAGTCACTCAATCTTTCCAAGTTTTCATGTTGGATCTAATTATATCAACCAACCTCACCATGTTATAAGTATCATTGGGTTGCATGGTTGAGCTAATCTCAACTCCCAGGTGGCAGTTCACTTTTACTCCAAAGTTGGGACATGTGCCTCTCTCTCTCTATCTATATCTTTGGATATATACACTTAAAATATGTATCTATATTTATCCTAATCTCAGTTTCAGAGCCTTACAATGATCATCTTTAGCAAATCAACTTGTTAATAGGTAAGACAGTTACATTGACACACATGTGTACTCTTAAACCTTGTTCTTTCAATTTCAATCTATTTTAAGTACTTTCAATTCTAGATTATATGTACTAATTTTACACTATAACATGGTCTTGGTTATAGGTCATCCATAAAAAAAGCACTCAAATTCAACTCAAACGAAGATAAGGTGTGCATACACACCTAGGTACTTATTCATTTCCTTTAAACTATCAATTTCATTACTAGATTAAAGTGGGGGGGATATAGATGATATTTTTTGATTATGTAGTGCCTTAGTCTTGTAGACTTGGCAAAATCAGACCTTGGTTTTCCCTCTTAGTTATACACATGCCTTGCTTCTACAAGACCTGAATCTACTCTACATTATGACCCTTTGTCTATCTCTTAGTCTAACCAACCTTGTATTGATGACACAAATATCCTATCATGCTTATAATTCTTAAAATTTACTTATCTTATACATCTACAAGTTTTGAACATGTACCTACTTTCCTACTTCCTGTACACTAATGTTTGGGCCAGACAATAGTGTCAACATTACTGTCCTAAATCGACACAAGTGTCCAGTGCAAAAAGTTATCTAATTTTCAAATAAAACATATTCCATTAGTCAGCTTAATTTATTTCATTTGAGTTATCTCTCAATAGGATTGGTATAAATACAATATCAACCTCTATTCATTCATCACCTAACAATCATATCAAATAGACCAATGAACTTATCAAAAATTCTATCAAGCATTCAATTGATCAAAGCTTCCCTATTTCCAGACCAATCATAGGTAAATAACATCTACAAGTCTAAATTAATGAAGGAGTAATCATAAGGTCAAATTTTTTAGATTACAAGCTAGGTCACTATTATACTTGATTTACACACATTACATGACTCACACATAAACCAACACATAGGGGAGAACTACATGAGTCTGAGGTCCTCTTCTAGAGTATTGGTTATGTAGGTATCACCCTTGACATGGTTTCATTGTTGTTAGCTCGACATCATGTGCCCACTAACCCATTTTCCCCTAAGGTCACATTGAATATGGAAAGCTAGGGTTTTAGCATTTCATGAGGAGCGATAGTCCATGACCCAGATCCGAATGCACTAGAGCAAAGGTGAAGCCAAAAATAAAAGCATCTAGGTGGTCACATATTTTTTCAATGGATATTCTATACATTGCATTAGTGTCAAAAATAAATAGTAGTGTCAATATAACCATCCAGGGTTGACATTACTATCTTCAGAGCTAAAGGTACTAGATCCAAAATCTTTTGATTGTTTCATAACTATATTCCCTCTTGATTTTAGCCTATTCTATATCCAACACTATGTTAAAATCACAACCAACTAAGTATATCACTTATTTTTCATTTTCTATCTATAACTTAGTTTTACTTTCTAGTAATAGCCTATTCTTAGTTTAATAAATTCAGTGTATGGTATATTTGAGTTTAGCATTTAATTAGCCTATTGTATATCTAATTTTCACCTTTATGCCTATCATTTATATATTTTAAATTTATATACCCCAATAGGATCCTTATCCCAATTTAGGGTTAAACAAGTACGTAATAGATAATGTTCTTCGCTGCCCAATCCTATATATTTAAGAAGATTAATCTAATATTATTTTTATTTTTCTTCTTCTTATTATTATATATTTAGGTATATAATATTTATAAAATATAGTATTACTAATAATATATCATATTACAAATATATATATATATATATACTATAATATAATAAAAATATAGTATAAATGATTATAATAGTAGATGGAGTCAACAGTCATACCAATTTACACTCTCTCACTATATGAAAATAAAATCATTGCCTATTGTGGTAGCCCATGGCTTTTGTAAGCTTCAATTATCCATATCATTATTTATAATGAAGAATGAGAATGGAAACTATATACCTCTCTCTCTATGTCAAATATGTAAGCCTCTACCACAAATGATATTTACTACAAATCCCTAGATGATGAGAGTGGTGGTATTTGTGATCATGACCATGTTGAGGCTAGAAGTAGATGAATCCATAATTAGAAATTGGTATAAAATGATGGTCGATACAGGGAAATGCTTAATTTAGGTGTGAGGATAAATTAAGTGGTTCAAGGCAAATGTTGAATGTGAAATACAAGTAGAAGCAAAAGAAGCCATGTAGAATAAAGCAAAGCCACCATTTGTCTCTTGGAATGACTTTCTCCATATATTTATGAGAGGCCACTTGTTGATATGTATGTATTAACAACTGACATGACTATCCTTACATGTGGTGGCCTTGAAAATGGAAGATAATAGTGTAAAACTAATAGTGTGCATAATGAAGGATGGTCACATAAATGTTAGGAATACATAACACATAACAATATTAATGAAATAAAGATGGAATTAAAATGTAGAAAACATAACACTAGATAGACATAGATTTAACACTAGATAGACATAACATATGGGTTACGTCCACACATAAACAACCAGTTCTTCTCTTTATTCAATCCAACACAATGAAGGGATAAAACCTGCAATGTTGCAATCTCCTCTTCATTCACATACAATATGCCATTGTGATTACAATGCCTTCATTTTAAAGGAGGGTTACACATTAGGGGAAAAATGCATAAACATAATTTCTACCATTAGATCTGCAACATAATAATGAATGGTCCATATTTACTACAGAATTATAATATTTTACAATGCATTGCCCCCACAATGACCATAGTGGGGGGGGGGGGGCATTGCCCCCACATCCCCCTGTCAAGAACCTAGAATTATAATAAGATCAGGATCCACCATCCCAAAATAAATTAAAATTAATATAAACACATGATGGATTAAAATTATCAAGTTAATGTGGTTTCATAAATATAAGATATGTAATATTATATAACTACCAGTTTCCCCAAAAGGTGTAAGTGATGGTGGAAGGGATGTATTTTTCTATTTTTTAAAAGTGAAAGATTGTAAATAGACAGTTGTACCTAACTTGAAACCCATTATTGTAGGAAATAATGGAATTTATGTTAGTTTAATTATAATTATAATCCACATGCAAGTTATGTTATTAGAAATGAGAAATTTGAAACATGATTATAATGGTTATAAAAAAAAAATTACATATAAGAAACATCTTTGCATATATAAAAATCTTATTTATTTCCATAAATAGATTGTCAAATTTATTTTTTTGAAGCTTTCAAAGAATTATCTCAGCATATTAAGATGCATTTTAATCCACATTCTGCACATGCATATAACACATTGGCCATTCCTTTGAGTATTGGCTCTATCACATGTTCATACATCACCACCACCATTACCATTAAAGAGAGTTTTATGAGTTGTTCAAATTTGAGTCTAGATAAACAAACACTTACAGGGTCATTTGTGAGAAGTCAAGCCTTGTGGAAAACACCATCACAACCTCTAATAACTATGATCAGATTTAAACAACACCCACTCTTACAAATAAATTAAATCATGCCATATACCACCTATTTCCCCCTTTGTTACATGTTATAACCATCCATCAACTTGTCCTTATATATTACAACTATCAATAGCCTCATATCATAGTATTAGGTAATTATTTATATTTCTTTTGCACAAACATCAACTTACCTCTATCGTTGGATAACAAGATCAATGCAGAGTAATAATAACCAAAAATTAAAATAATAATTTGTTGATAAATGAAATCTAATATTAACTACTCTATTTCAATGGGATTAATATAATATTATAATATAATTATAACATAAACATGTATATTTTTATATAATATATATTATTAGTAATTAATAGTGTATATACACACATAAAAATTAGTAGTTACTCTAAATGTACAAGTTATGTGATAAGGGATACGATTTCATGTTTTGGTCAAGTGGGGTTTCATAAAGTGAAAGTGTAAATTGGAAGTCATATTTCACTTGAAACTCATGACCATTGACCTTGTCTCATCTTTGTGCTTGAGGCATGAATAAATAATAATATGATTTTTCTAGTGGAGGTAATGGTAAGAAATGGGTATGTGTGTTCATTCATACAATGTGGCAATGAGTAATTGCAGGGAGGAGACATTTTATTCCACCATAAGGGATGCATTAGTTTTGGTAAAGTGGAGTTTTGTAAAGTAGAAGAGTGAAAAACACTAGTCATACCTCATGGACATTGATTTGTATAATTTTTTATGCATGAAGCAAGCAACAATAAGCTAAATGTTTTTGGTGGAGGTAATGGTAAATGTTGAATTTTTAAGTTCCCTTGATCTCATATCATGCTGTAAACCAAAATTTTAAACCAAGAATAGTTGAGTATGAGATAGTAATACCTTCATGGGTATCACTTTAGACTAAAATCAGATATTTCATGAACTGCCAGGGTTTCCCATATTCTTGCATGTTTCTAAGGCCTAATAAATGTAATGAGATCCAAAAGTCATGTTAGCCCTTGTCAAAAAACATGTTTATAAGGATTTTTTGATGAATAAAGGTATTAAAAGGTGTTTATTAATGAAAAAACATATCAAAAGGTCCTAAATCAAGTCATTAGGTCATGAAAAGGTATGAAACATTCCAAAAAGTTTCATAAAGGTCATTTAGAGATTGGAAACTTCTTCGTAGACCCTTGAATTTTGTACATATTGTTTAAAGATTATATTTGACTTTATTTCCCGCCTTATTTTTTGCCTCCTTGTGGATTATTTCAAGCCTCTAATTTGGGAAAACCAGTGAAGGCCATGATCAGGCCTGTTGTACCTTTCCAACCTCTCATTCAAGAAAACCAAAGCAAATTTTTATTATTTTTAAGGTGTTTCCATACTTGTTTCATAGAATTTTATCAGTTTTATACTCTCTTGCATCCAAAAGTGCCTTATCAAGCTTTAAATAGGGATTCAAGCATGGAAACAAGCTTATTATCATGTTCAAAGCATTACTTCTAAGATTCTTGTCAATGATCAGGAGCATACCAAGGATTTTGATCCAAAATCTAAGCATATTTACAAGTTTGTAGATAGAGATTGAATATTTTCATGATATAAAAACCTTCATATATGCTTGAAGGCAAAGAATACAGGGTCTCCATAAATATGAAAGGCTAATACATGGCTTGACAAGGTTGGATAGAGCTTTCATAAGCCAAAAAACCAAGAAAATGAAGACATTTAGGACTGAAACAAGTTTACAAGTCCTTATCAAAGAGGTTAAGCATGAAATCAGGTTTAAGAAATATCAAAAGATTCCTTAAAACCATTCATGAATGTTTTAGGTCTTAAAGGAAATATAATGAGGTTATAATCTGTATAACATGCTAAAAACCAAAACTGTAGGTGTGTGAGTAGTCTGTAAGGTCATGCCAAAAGTTTATGAGCAAGGAAAGAGAGACTGGAAGGTTAGTCAAGAACCAAAGAGAAATAAAAAAGAGTTTCAGGTCTTAAATAAAAATGATAACAAAGTATATAAGCCAAAACAATACATTTGGAGGGCTTTTTTCAAGGAAATAACAATCACATTATAACATGTTTCTTCTTGTGCACGGTGTTTGGAATGCTTTGGAGAAGCTTTGGAAAGTCTTAACTTGTTTCCTGGTGGTATCCATAGTTTTTGGGGAGGCAAAAATCATGTGGATATATTAAAACCCTTTAATCTCTATAAGTAGTCTAAATAGCATTCTAAACCCTAAACCTATGATTATGCATCTTGATAATTTTAAAGGCTTGGAAAGGCATATAAATAAGGTTTTAGCATATAAATAACTCATCAAGCCACAATAAAAAGTTATATATGAAATATTTTAGGATCCAAACATGTTTATAAGGTTCTTTTACAAGTTTGAGACCTCAAAACCAATTTTTCATGAGCTTAACATATAACTATAAGTTTTCATTGAGGATAGGATGATAAAATATAGTTTCCAATCCCTTAAATACCCTTTAAGAAGTTTTTAACAAGGGATTAAAAGTTTCCATGACTTTTTAAGGTCAAAATAGGGTTCCTTGAGCTCATACAAACCTAGCATATACGTCTACAGGAAGAAAAATGCAAAGGTTCCCATGATCTAAGAACACCTACAGGTTTGTAACTGAGTTTTAAAGGTTTTTTGATGATTATAATGCTAGGAAGGTGTAAGTAAAGATTCATGAATCATCAAAACCCAACATATATGTTTATCGCATGGCTTCCAAAGATATTTATGACTATATCAATGTAGATAGAGGTTTTTTAGTAAGATCTAAACACATTTACAAGCCTACATACACATTTTCAAGGTTTTGATGAGACTATAGAGGTCTCGAATGATGTTTATAAGGTTTATTGATGATGCATAATAGATTAAAGGTCTCCATGACTGTATTAATGATAAGATAGTTTTTTGAGCAAGATCTAAGCTCATCTAAAGGTTTGTACTAGGATATACTAAGTTTTCATGATATTGTAAGCACAAGACAAATTTGTTAGATTTAGAAACATGAGTTCATAGTTTTAAGAGCAAGATTTGAGTCAAAATAAGAATTTGTAGGATTGTAAGGTAAAAGACAAGGTTTCAAACATTATCAAGGTCTGTAGCATAATTCTAAGGTTTTAGACAAGAATTATCAAGCATCATTAGGTCTGTAGACAAATATCAAAAGGTTTCCATGATCTCTAAAGCTTCCTACAGGTTTGAAATAGTGTTTTTGAAGTTTCCATGATTGATATGAGGTTGAAATAGGGTTCTATTACCCCAATACCTTATTAATAAGACTACAATAGTGTTTCCAACTTCTATGACTAGATTCACAAGTATAAGATAGAGTTTTAGAGCATCATCTAAAACCAATTAGAGATGTAGGCTCCTTCAATAAGGTTGTAGGTCTATGAGGTTTTAGAGAAAAGTTTCAATCATGTTTCTAGTGTTACAAGCTTACAAGAGTATTATCTAAGAAGGTTATAGGTTTGTTCAAAATACTCTGATGTTTCATGCAGACCATAGACAAATATATAATGTTTTTATGACCTTAAGACCTTCAAAACTAGTATGCAAGGTAGAGTTTCACAAGTTGTAAGTATCATCAGAAGCTTCATACAAGTCTCATGGCAAGGAATATAGGGTTACAAAGGCCAAGACAATATTTCCATGATTTAAAAACTTAGATACAAGTTTGCATCATATTTTCAAGGTTTACATGAAGATTTAACATGTTTCCAAGGTTTTAGATCCCCTAGAGGGACATTTTTAGGTTTGATCATGCTCCAAGCTCTTCCAATAGATTCAACAGGCCTGTAATTGAGATACAAGAGTTAGCTAAAGCTATAAATTTTTTTTTAGTAGGCAAGAAAAATTCATAGGCAAGTTTCATGAGTATCAAGGTAAAGAGCAATATCTTAAATTAGTATCAAGGATGCCCTGAGGTCTGTGAGAAAAATCTAAAGCAAGAAACATGAAGTTTTAGGCATAATCCAAAATATTCAACAAGTATGTGGTAGAGTTACAAGGTTCTCATGCTCTGTGATGCCAAGACAAAATTATTCAAACAATAGAAACATAAGTTATTAAACCTTCTCAAACATCCACAAAGCATGTAAAATAATTGTAAACATGCTATAAAAGAAGTAAAGCCTCCTTAGGGTGATTGGGATTGATGAAAACATGTAAAAAGATTATATATTGGCTAGTTAGGCCTATTTTTATGCATAAGACTTAGTAAGGAATCTAAGAAATGAGAAAAAGTCAAGTATAACTAATTTATCTCCAACTATCACCTGATTTAAGGGAAAAGTGGTGAGTTTTGACCAAATCTATCATAGATAAGCCCTTAAATAAGACAAATGGAGGGAAGATAGGGGGTTTATCCTCCACTATGCCAAAAATCCAACCGAATCTATCATGGACAAGCCATTTAAAAAGATAAATAGAGTGAATATATTGGGATTTATCCTCCACTACACCAAACATCTAGTCAAGTATACATGGAACAAGTCCAAAGCATTGAAGGAGCTTAATGTATTCAACTTCTTGGTATCTTTTCCTACACATGCCTAAATTATTGAAGGTAGTTTAGGAAATTATTATTTCTTCTCTCACTCATTTCTAATCTTTATATATGATTGAAAATGATTTGTAAAATGGTCCCCCTATTTTGATGTAATAAACTTATACTCATTTGAATATTATAACATAGGCTTTAGCCTTGAAATTAATAAAGGATTGATTTACCTTTCTTCAAATTTATTTCATGTTATGTATGACATTGGGGTTGTTGATATTTGCTTGTGGATTTTAGTTTCTCCCTTGTGGTGTTGTCCAATCCTTCTTACCTTCATGCATAAGTATATTACTTTATTTTACAAGTTGTATATTGTGTATAATCAAGTTTATTCAAAATTAGCTATGGATTCTCATCATTTGAGACTTTTGCAAGGTGACTTGCGATCGCTCCTAGTGTTATGTTATACTTCTTACCTTCATGGAAAGTACTTATTTAAGAGGGGTGTAAGTTGAATATTGTGTATAAAATTTATTATTTTTGAATATTGTATTATGTTGATTGAATCAAGTTGAGGAGTTATCTAAGCTTTAGTGCAATAGGATTTGTGATTTTTATTTTATCTCTATCCCCTTTCCATGATAATAAGTTTGTTATTAGTTGTAAATATGTCTTTTCAGTGGTGTTTTAGGTCTATAGGCTGATCTTACATCAAGTTCACTTAATTTAGGTAGGATGTGGCCTTCTCCAGAGGTTCATCCTAAAGATCCAAGGTCCCACACTGTGGGGATGTTCCCATTGTTTCACTAAATCATCTTACTAATAAAATAGGTTCAAGATTCATGTGACAATAGTAGAAAATGAGGTTGTGTATTCCTTCATATGATAATTCTATGTGCAAGGAGGAGACATTACATTTCATACTAAGCTTGCATAATAATGAAGTGGTGGGGAAGGGTAAGGATGTATAGAGCATGGGAGTGGTGAAATAAAACAAGGTGACTTTAGTGGTGATGGTGAGGGCCAATGCCAAGGTATTTTAGGTTGTTATGTTATATCTCTTGTGAATTTATTTTTAAAAATAACTATATTAAACAATAATATAATATTATACATTAATATTATATTATAGTATTAATGTAATATATAGTATAAAAGATGCAATTTTTTATTTTGGTAACACATGGTTTTGTAAAGTGAAAGAGTGTAAACTAGTAGTCATACCTTACTTAAAATCCATGACCACCAAACCTATCTCACCTTTTATGCACACAATGATAAGCAATAATAATCATATATTTATAGTGGAGGTGATGGTAGAGAATGAGATTGTGTATTCCTTCATACAATGTTGCAATGAACTATGCAGAGAGGAGACATTTTATTTTACAAAGAGCTTGAGAAATGTAAAAGTGATGGGGAATGTCAATGACATACAAAACATACAAGTGGTGAAATATTTCAAGGTGAGATGAATGGTGATGGTGAGGGGAAATGATAGGGTATTTAATGTGATATCAAACACCACAAAGCCCATATGATACACCAGACCCAAATTTAGGGAAACTATTACATTTACATGACTTGCACACATTGCAAAGGGGTATGAAGCTTATAAGGTGGAAGCATCTTTAACTGACCATTCTATATTGTTAATGGTTGACAAGGATTTCATGAGAACTAATTTGATTGTGATAGGGCTCCATCTCCAATGAGTGGCTTACATCCACATTACAATATTATTTATGTGGGGACAAGAAATTGAGGCACTAGAGTCTATATTGTATCTTATGTTCATCCATGCTACTAATATATTAACATCTTCAATAATTAAATTAGGCTTAAAAACATATAGAAACACCAAACTCATATCTTTGGAAGAAATAACAACGTGATAGACAACATGGAAGAGTTGAAATGTTTCAAAGTGCACTAGGTGGTAATAGTGAGTGGCAATGACATGGTGTTTTAGAGGATACCATATGCTAGGGGGGCCACCATATTGTAAAAAAAAAACTAGATTTAGGGTAGTGGTTATATTTACATGTTGACATGGTAGGTGACAAATAGATGCCACAAGCATTCCTTTTCATAGCCCTAATAGCTGTGAAAAACATTAAGGCTTTTATAAAATGTGAATGACAACACCACTAGATCATTATTTTATTTGTGACTTAGTTGCTCATTGTGTTATATCTCTTGAAAATTTATTTTTCAGAATAGATATATTAAATAATAATAAATAGAATAATATTATAATATAATATTATATTTATAGTATTAATATAATATATATCATACAATATGTGATTTTTTATTTTGGTAAAGTGTGGTTTTGTAAAATGTAAGAGAGTAAATTGGTAGTCATACCTCACTTAAAACCCATGACCATTGACCTTGTCTCAAATTTTGTGCACACAATAGTAAACAACAATAATCATATATGTTTGGTATAGGTGATGGTGCAAAAAAAGATTGTGTGTTGCTTCATATGACCTGGAAATGAGCTATGCAAGGGGACACATTTTTTTCTCAAATAGCTTGAATAATGACAAAGTGGTGGGAAAGTACTAGGAAATATAAAACATGCAAGTGGTGAAATGTTTCAAGACGAATGGGGTGGTGATGGTGAGGGAAATGACAAGGTATTTCATATGATATCAGACACCATGGAGTCCATATCATACACTGAACCTAGATTTAGGCCGATTGTTGAATTTACATGACTTTTACACATTGCAAAGGGCTATGTAGCTTATAGGGTGGAAACATATTTGATTAGTTGCTTTCTATTTTTAAGGGTGCATGAGGACATAATGAACACTAATTTTATTATGACATGGCTCCATGTCTGATGAGTGGCTCAAATCTACATTACAATGTTTTTTATGTGTAGATAAGACATTGAGGTACCAGAGTTGATCTTATAACTTATGTTCATCTATGATACAAATATATTAAAGTTTTCACCAATTAAATTAGGGTTAAAAACATATGTAAACACCAAATGTGGACCCATAGAAGAAAGGGAAAGGCTATAAATAACATGCAAGTGGTGCGATATTTCCATGTGCACTGGGTAGTGACAATGAGTGGTAATGATAAGGTATTTCAAGTAATACCATATGCCAGGGGACCCATATTATATACCAAAACAATATTTGGGTTAGTGGTTGGATATACATGACTTGCATCACCCATTGTAAAGGTTCCATATATTTCAAGGTGGAGGCATATTTGATTTGTCCATTTTCTATTGTTGAGGGTGGGAAAGAATGTCATGAGAGCTAATTTGATTGTAACAAGACTCCACGTTGGATGTATGACATGAATCAATGATTCAATGTTGAAAATATGGGGAAAAGACATTGAGGTCCTATAGTCTAAGTTGGTTCTTCCATTCATCCATGTTTCCAAAATATTGACACTTGAAAATAAAAAATTACACTCCTTTTGACATTCCTTGCACCATTGGGGAAACTACTAACAATATAATCATTATATGTAGAGAGTTTTAATACCCATATTTAATATATTTATATGAATAATAAAATAGTTATAATACATTTGTGAACATATTATAGAGTGTGGAATAAATATTATGCCTCCACAATGGAAATTTAACTTGTCATTGAAGGTGACATAATAGACTAAATTACCAATAATTTTTTTATTATTAGAGAAATTTTACAGAGTGTACACACATACACACACACCATAATTAATGTGATTGATAATTTTAATACAAAACTGATTTAAGAGGACCTTGGTCACTAGATCAAACCATACATCACCACAATCACACATCTAGCCTTGTATCTCATCAGTAAGATAACCAGTGATGTCACTACCTTTTTTGGTTATGAAGTGGTTAATAATAATTATTTTAATAGTTCATTCGATGCTTCATATTATTAATTATATAATAATGATCACTTTCATTATTTTTATGTTAGCATAATATTGAACATAGCCATAAAAGAATAGAGTTAAGAAGTTCTTTGATGACAAACATATGATCTCTCAAAACTTTTATAGGATTTAGCATAATACAACCTTGCTATTACATTTATATATTGGTTTTCATTTCTTTTTTTAATTCATTTTTATTTGACACATTACACTTTCATATTCTCTATCATTTAATAATTCACTTCCACATATAACCTTCTTAACCAATTTAAGTAGGTTATTCACCAAGACTCCTCTTAGGCCCATATTATTGGTATCAAATCATACACACTTCATATTATTTTGAATGGTATCAGGGTGTTTCTAAATTTCATCATTTTTTGTATGCCCACTCATATGAGGTATGATTACAGGAAGTTAGGGATCAACACTCGTGACCCTTCATCATACCTTCCTTCACATCCTTAAATGGGATACAAATTCAATTACTCAAACTTTAGATATGTTGTAAAAAATGATATAAGATGCATTATAGAGATAAAGGGAAGATTTAGAATAATTTCATATATGTGAGTGAAAAAGTATCGTTGATCTCTTCTTACTAGTTTTCAAATAGAAAAATCCTCCAACAATATCTCATTCTCATTAGTTATTTGGGCAAACGCCATATAAGGTACAAGTAAATCTAGATATCCCTATGATTGAAGGCAAAAATAGATGCAGGTGCACTAGATAATTGGGTTAACCTCATTTATTCATAATACATATTTAATAAATTCTCTAAATAAGAAAATATTATATTAGCTCTTCTGAAAGTTTTTTATTAATTAAGAACTGGTGGGAAAATTATTGCACTTCACATGAAGATGATCTTAATTTAGACACATATGTAGACACACGGAATGGTTTTAAAGAAGCATTCAAATCAACTATTATCCTATTGGTAAATATGATGAAAATTACATTAAGTTCTCTCAGTTGTGCAAAGATAAAGATAAATTTATGCAACAATATAGATATACTTTTCATACTCAAGTGTTCAAAATTAGGATTTGGGATTTAGAGAAAAATATTGTTGTGAAGTATATGTTAGGGTTGAGACCTCATATCTAATTATGCCTATATTTCCTAACTACCTCTTCAATAAGAGAATCCTATAGATATGATTGAAAGTTTGAATCAAATACCAAGGCCAAGAATAAGACTAAAGATTCTAAATTTTAGACCAAACAATAGTCTAATATTCTAAGCATACCTCTAAACTAGGGAATAAATCCAAAAACCCTCCAAATAAAAATTGATAATCATCAAATGATCTTACTAAGCAGTCCAAGAATGTCAAGTGGTGTTTAATTCACAACTCGCATAGTCATTTCAATGAATAATATCATGCTAGGAAGACTCTACTTGCATAACTTGAAGCAATGGTTACAATCATTGAAACACTAAATAAAGGTAATAAAATCACTTATTTTAAGCCTAAAATCATGGTGGGTATTGAAAACATCTTTACTACCCTTATATAAATAGAGGAAGTAGAAATATTGTTCCATTCTCAAATGTGGATCAATTCCCAACTAGTACATTTCATTGTTGATGATGGAAGTTAGAATAATCTGATTTCTCCTAAGGTAGTTCACATATTTAACTTGTAATTTATCCCTCACCCAAAAATATACTCCACTATATGGTTTAGTTTTGGATTCAATAAATGCATCACTCAGTAGTTTCAAGTGGTGTACAACATCAAGCATTTCCAAGATATATTCATTTATGATGATGCTCTATTAGAGTTATGTGATCTTTTACTTGGTCAACCATATATTCAAAATTGACATGAAATATATAAGGTAAAATCCTAGAAATGTTATCATAAATGTTGGTGATATGAGATATTTCGTACTATAAGTATTTCCAAAACTATCACTCATTAACACTAAGTAGTGTAAAAATCTAGTCACATCTAGTAAAAATTTCATGCTTTTGATAGTAAAATTTGAATGCCAGAGAGTCCTTATAGCACCATTTTATACTATATTTCCTCCACCATAAACACCTATTAGATATTAATCTTTATTTGGGTCAATGTATTAATCCTAAGTCAATTTAGGTGTGTGTAGGATTTTTTATTATGTGAATTTTTAATTTGCATATTTTGGATTTATGAGGTGTCACACCTCTTTTGTCACTTTTGAAGGGAATATTGGATTTCCATGTCACATGTAACTCACTCTACACTTATCACACACTTCCCCCTCACCTTATGGTGATTAATGACATTAGGCACACACTAAAAAGGTTGTGTAAGTTCATGATGGAGTTTCTTAGTAATTCCTTTTGTTCTTCTAGCTCTGTCTAATGAGCTCTCTTCTCTCTCATTAAAAATAAGTTCATATTTAGAAACTTGGTTATGAATTTAGGCAC